>CAKNWW010266143.1:0-13721 GCA_932074435.1 Andricus kollari
AACATCCACTATATATGCGTTGATTTAATATAGTATAACTATTATTATAATAAATACTAACATGAATAAAAATTAAAGTATGAAAAAAAATTCTGATTGACAATTTTTCAGAACAAATATATAATTTTATCTGCTTTAATGTTCACAAAATCATGAAGGCAATATTTGGAAAAATTCATTCTTTCGACCTTTTTGAATTTTTAACTTTAGCCCTTAAACTAATAATTTTGAATGTGGTAGCCGCTGGGCCGGGAAATAAGCAGGATTTTTTTTAAATCCGGAAAACTGGAAAGGACCGTGAATTTAGGGGTTAAACAAATTTAAACGTCCGATTGAAACTTTATAAACGTTTTTCAATATTAAAATAATTTAAAATGAATAAACTCATTATTAAACTTTTCATTCAATTTCAAATTACACATGTTCGAATGTCGTTTCAGTTTTAAAAATCCCATTTTAACCTATTGCGATTTAAAATTTTAATGCAAATGTCGGTAAGACCTAGTTTGCAGAGAAATTGTAGGAAAAAGCAGAGCTTCCCTGCATTCGTCTGCAAATGTTTCTCTCTACATGGTACTTTTTCCTGCAAATCTCCGTCACACCTTATTTATAGAGAACTTGCAGAAGATAGACAGAGAAATGCCGAGATTCTCTGCATTTCGCTGCAAACAATTTTTCTCTGCATACTAATTTTCACGCAAATATCCGTGAGACCAAATTAGCAGAGAAATTGGGGAGTTTTGCAGATTAAAGAAGGAAGATTTATCTGCATTTATCTGCAAACGTGATTGCAGAAAGGCCGCGGAAAAGATACAGGAAGATTTTTCCACCAGGGTAACAAAAACAAGACACAACTCCACCATTTGGTCGCAACTTTCAACACGCCCCTCACGGTGGGAAACCGAACTTACTCTCTCTTACTCACTCTTTGTGATCACCATAAGCACTTATTGTACGTAAGCCAAAAATAAATGTTTTCCTGACTTAACTACAATAGCCGTATATCCAGCCCGA
Source organism: Andricus kollari (assembly GCA_932074435.1). Lineage (NCBI taxonomy): Eukaryota > Metazoa > Arthropoda > Insecta > Hymenoptera > Cynipidae > Andricus > Andricus kollari. The sequence continues at coordinate 1,015 of CAKNWW010266143.1, forward strand.
TTGGCGGGTGTAACCCCACTTATTCCTGACCAATCGGTGGCGCATGCTTAGTTCCGCTTCAATATTCCCTTCGGGGAGTAATGAAGCTTCATTACTCCCTAGGGAGTAATAAAGCGGAACTGAGCCTGCGCCGATTGGTTAGGAATAAGTGAGGTTATCCCAGCAAATCAAGCTAGATATACGCGGCTATTGTAGTCAAGTCGGGAAAAAACTATCGTATGCTTCTCGAGAGAACGCGCATTTTCACCTCGGGTGATTTGCTGCAAACATCACACTCGGTGAAAATGAGGCGCGTTCCTCCCATGTAGCATAATATACTATTGTTACATCTTAATTTAACCGTCTCTCGAATCGTTTGATCAATTATTTTACCTCCTCCCCCTCTTCCTCCATTTACGGGTCGGCTGGCATCCCAGCTGTACTTGGCTGGATCCTAACCCTGTTCACCCACCGATCAACACATCCCCTCAAGATTGTAAGCTGGGAACGACCGCAAAATACTAGTGTATCGAGCTACGGCGCATGACGTCACGAAGACTCTCGCTCCCACCATGGACGGCCTCCAAACATGGAGGTACTTGATGAAAACCCCAGGATGTCCTAGGATCTATGTGGCTCCCCCCGTCAGCCGAAACGAGGCACCCAAAAGCATGGCCAGATTAGATAATTTCCTTGTCAAACACAAAGCGGCGTTAATCAAGGAAGAATCTGCGCATGGCCAAAAGTAGAGTGACCACCTACCTCCCTTCCTCTCTTTCTATCTTAAGAGATAAGCCTCCAATCTAAGTGTGAAATCACCTTTATGGAATCTCTAGAACTATTCCTCTCTTACTCCCTCTTACAGGATTCCCCATACCTACCTCCCTCTCTTTCTATCTTAAGTGATAAGCCTCCAACCTATTTTTAAATCACCTTTATGGAATCTCTAGAACTATTCCTATCTTACTGGATTCCCCATGCCTACCTCCCTCGCTTCCTCTCTTTCTATCTTAAGAGATAAGCCTCCAACCTAAGTGTGAAGCCACCTTCACGTCCCTATAGAACTATTCCCCACTCACTCCCTCTTACGGAATTCCCAATCTCCATCTCCCTCGCTCCATCTCTTTCTATCTTCAGAGAGGATCATCAGAATATCTCCCTACTACTACCGATAATTACCACCTCGAAAAGTAAGGAGCATATCAATTCGAGCCCCACGTTGGGCGCCAATTGATATGCTTTTACTTTTATTATGCTTATTACTCGAGATTTGATTTTTGACACCGTGATTCGATTTTTGGAAATTTTTTTTATCGTTATTATTTCCTGGGTTATTTTCTGCTTTTTCTATTTGAAATTCGATCATTGGGTTACTTTGACTTTGATTTTGCCCTAATAACATTGGATTGAACATTGGTAACATTTGGTTATAAGACTTAATTGGGTATGCTGGTCTATTGTTCGTGAACCTAAGATGGAAATTTGTTTGAAATGTAGGTTGGGAACCAGGAGGAAATCCGGGTCTGAAATTGGGTTGATATTGACCTGGGAAAGGTAAGAATGGAAATCCAAATGGTGAAAATAGAAATCGATTTTTGTATTGTTTTCTACTCTGGTAATTTTGGTTTTGATATCCGCTTTTGTTATGAGAAGTTGTAGGCTCCGGAAGCTACGATCATGGTTGCATAAAGCAACCAATCCCGACGCAACTGGAACGTGTACGTCATCCACTTCTGCTCCTTTTGTCCTAGAAGGTAAGCAAAAGCCGGAAATTTACGCGAGATAACATCGTGCAACACTGTTCCTTGGAGTCAGGTCTCTATTCACGGATGACCTTACGCGGCAGACGGGACAGTTGGAGATAAAGGTTTCACCTCGGGATACCTTTTTAGAGCTACCAACCTTTGTAGAATGTTATGAGGTACAGTGTTGACGGGCCAGATGAAGTTATCCCAGAAGAACAGCCTTTTGCATCCGGTTCGCGATGGAATGAGCCTGACGCTGGCAAGCCGGAATCTTGTTGAGTTGGCTAAGAAATTAAGCTTTCATACCTCCAAGACTGCCGATTATGACAACGACAAGATGGACTTTGTAGCCTTGGTACAGCCTGCTCAGCTCAAAAAGAAGTGCTTCATATTTCGCCCGTTTTCCTTCCTCCTTTGCCGTGACATTACCATCAGGCTGATGCACAGTGGGGCCAAACCGAAAAAACCCGGACGAAAGTACAAAAATTTAAGAAATCGTCTTCAAATTGACGACTCGGGGGTTTTCGGGGTCGCTGATCACGAATCTGAACTCAGATTTTCAAAATTCACGATGGCGGATCCAATATGGTGGACACGATTTGTAAAATGCACGTAGATTCTGCCCAAGATTGGTATACGGGGGTTTAAGGGGTCGCTGATCACGAATCTGAACAAGGATTTGCAAAATTCAAGATGGCGGATCCCATATGGTAAATACAATTTTTAAAATGTACGTAGATTCTGCCCGAGATTGGTATATGGGGGTTTTGTTGAATCAAAAAGACAATTTTAATGATAATAACAGTATTATTATATTTTCCTTAAGATTTTTAATTAAAATTAATTATTAAGTGTGTTTCATTCAGAATAATAATGTTGGAGTTGAATACAAATAGCTTCCCTGTTATAACTGAATATAATTACAGTCAATTTTTCCAAAAAATATTGAGTACTGAAAAAAATAGAGTTTATACATTTTTGATCGACTAGTATGCTTTATAATAGTCGAAAATGTGCGCAGGAATAACGAGAGTTTCAACTTTCAACCAGTTGAATCAGGCTCCGATTCTATTGCGTGCGCTGTCGTACGGACTGTTCACTTGGGCGGAGTGCAAATGATCAAATTAGTTGAATCGTTTGAGCTGAGCGAAAAAAATCTTAAGGTTGCAATCCGAAAAAAGTAAAAAAAATCAATTTTGAAATCGGTTGATATCTTCTGTTCTCTTTTTTGATTTCAAAATTCCAATTTTTGAACATTTCCCTATTGCTGCGAGAATTATGGCAAATTTATTCTATGTACAGTTTTTGCTAGTGAATAATAATAAAAAATTATAATTTAAAGCAAAATTTTTTGCCTAATTTAGAATTTTTTCAAAATGGTCAAAAAACATGTTCTTTTGGATTGAGTCATATGCACACATTAAAAAAGAAGCTGAAGAAATTTCGGATTCGACACATTCAACTTTTTTCAAAATGTTTTTTGGCCATTTTCAAAAAATTCTAAATTGAGCAAAAAATTTTTTCGTTAATTTATAATTTTTTTATTATTTCAAATATTTGTTTTCTCACATTTTTCGGATGTCAACCCATTAATTGTTTTTGCTCAGCTCAAAAGATTCGACTATTTTGATGATTGTCAATCCGTCCTACCGTTTATTCTTTAGAGAGCGAGAACGTTATTCACGCAACGCATATATTTTTTCACAAAAAATTCGATTAAAATTAGGCGGGCAGATATGGGCAGCTAAAATTAAAATATTTCATTCGCAATACGTTAATCTACAACCTCTAATCGTTTTTAAGACGGAACAATGCGGAACATTTTACTATTTTACTTTAAAAGGACCAATTTTTGTATAGGTTAGATTGAAAATCAAATGCGCTATTCTTCTTCTCATAATTTTTTGCCTAATACAATACTATTTTATAAATGGTCATAATATTTCTCTTACTTCTAGGAGTTGATTCCATTTTATATGAATGGAATTGATAATTCCAACAATTCGGGCTTTTAAAACGCCCACATCTCCTTTTCTCTCTTCTGAACGTACTACTCACTGCTCGCAAGAACGCTACATTTCAATTAACCACAGCACTGCTCAAGTCGAGTTGGGGACCTATTATGAGTGAATTCGATTTCACTAGTGGCTACTGTAGCCGATCCTAAGTCGAAAAATCCCCATTAAAAACTTTCATTTTTTGGACTGTCGTCCGGGTTTTTTCTGTTTGGCCCCACTGTGTGATGCCCAGAATTCAATCACGTAAATAATCTTGGTCTTCAGATCTTGGAGGACAATATCAGGCTTCATAGCACTGATACGTTGAGTGTTGGAGAATGAGAAATTCCAGTAGATCTTACACTGATCATTCTCTACAACGGACTCAAGTTCCCCTGGGCGTATGGCAAGACGGGCAATAGATCAACACCATAGAAGTACCTGAGATGGTAATATAACACTTTTGGAGCCGCATTAGGTCTCTCTATGTAACCGTAGCGTGCATAATTTGAACATCCACTGAGAACATGTCCAAGGGCTTCTGACTCTTGCTTGCACGCTCGGCCGTTGGTATCGCCCACAGGTACATTCATTATACGCTTGCGGTAAACTAAGTTGTCTATTACGCGGTCTTGACAGGAAAAAACAAGTCGCTCAATCTCCAATCTCAATCCAGCAGACTTGAGAAACATGTTGGATAAACCCATCGAGAGTTCTTCTCTACGTTTGATGCTGTAGAATTTACCATGAAGGGGTTCTTTCAGTAGAAGCGTATGTTCTGCTTCCTATATACGACTTTTGAGCACCAACGGTGTTAGTGATGCTAGGCCATGTGCAGTGTCGCTGGAATAAAATGAGAGGCCAAGCTCCTCTGCGGCACTCTATAGAAACGCCACAGCATAGACGACTGCATGTTGATGTACGGCATGTTGCTGTAGCCAGAACAATTCTTCGATGAAGACACTCCAAGCTTAGCCTCTACCCCCTTTATTTCGAGGGAGGTATATTGGAGGTACGGAAGATCTAGAATCGACCAGCATATTGGTCGCCTGAATCTTATTTTTTCCAGATAATTCACAAGCCCAAATTTTTCGGTGAATTTGGCGATACCATTTTTCAAGGGACGTTTTTAACAGACGCACATTTTCGGTTTCCGCTTGTGCACAGTATAAAAAAAGGATCATTTTTGTTGCAGATCATTTTGCTCCAACGATCATTTGACTCTCGAGATCATAATGATCTGTCTATTCGGATCATTTTGATCTGCTTTTAGTGTCATTTGTCAGACTGAACAAAATGGCCGCCAATTTTTGGACGGCGATGTCACAACTACATAACCTAAAAGTTTTATCTAACCCCATGCAAGTGATAACTACACTTAAAAGGTGATATACTCTAATATCATATTTTGTTAATATTTTTACTTTTCAAGTACACTGCACGATCAGAAACCATGAAAGGCTCGCATATGAGCTTCAGTACTCCAAGAACGGCGGCCATCTTGGTTTGATTTGATACATGATCCCGAATCAATTCATTGTGATCTCAAAAGTCGATCATTCATTGCGGCCGATTAAAATGCTCTTAATTTCGGTATCATTTTTGTTGCATATCATAATGATGTTGATTTCGGTATCATTTTGAACAATTTTTTTTACTGTGTGGTATTCCAAGATATGCATATGTTTCTCCATTACCAAGACGTTGAATGGTATTTCCGCCTATGAGTTGAACATCCTGATCATCATGCGATGATGTAGTTTCTATTCTTCCTTGGTGCAGGTGGACGCAGGCACACTTGTCCACTCCGAAGCTCATGCCAATCGTTTTGTAGTGCCTATTTACTGCTTTCACAAGGATGTTAAGGTCCTCTTTCGAGGAAGCAAAGAGTTTAAGGTCGTCCATGTACAAAAGGTGGTTGACTTTATATTCTCTTCTATTCGGCGGCCACATAGGTATCCAGAGCTTTTACCTCGGAGCAAAATAGATAGAGGCAAGAGGGAGATGCAGAAACCTGTTGGACTTAGAGAGTTCTAAGTTTTGTCTAGGGTAGGGTTTATTAAAGAGTTTTCTCATTTCTGTAAGGTAAGAGTGGATGTATTGGTTTCTTTTTTGGTTGCAGAATTTTCATTTTTTGTTTTATTTCTTCCGAATCTTTTGTATTTTCTACTAGTAGTGCGTCTGAATTTTCTAAAATATCGCGGTCGTTCATTTTGTATCCACATTTAAATCTTCTTAGTTCGTGCAAGAAATTCGCGGGATTATCATCTTTATTATTTCTGAACTTACGAGGAGAGGACGCGAGATGGAAATCGCCGATTCGACTGGGACTTTGCAGGATGAAAGTACATCAAAATCCATTAGGGGCATATTTTTTACTTTCGTTCTAATGGACCTTAGTTTTCGAGATATCGAGGCTTGAGTATTTGCGCACGAGCGCTCGACTTGCCACTACAGAGCGGGGACCGGTCTTGGCGACCTTGGGCACTTACTCACAGTCCGACACTAATGCTGTGACAAACGAAAAGTCCACAGGGTTTCTATATCACCAGATATCATTCCTATAGAGTTTTTTCACGTAGGTTGCGAATCTTAAAACGAAAGTAATCCATTACGTCAAATTTTTGAAAAAACTGGTTCAGAAAGTAATAACAAAAAATCATCTTTGTCGCTTTTTGTAAAGTTGTTAAACTCTATACTCCAGCGGATAGTGACTATTTTTCAAGTGAATCATGCAAAAAAATTTGAAGATGGGATTCATCTGAATATAATTAACAATAAAAACTTCTATTTTCGATAAAGCTATGCAAGATACAAAAAAACGTTTGGTAATAAAATTATTCACCTGAAAAAGATCCACGAGTTTTCTTCAGATCATTTTTTAATAGGATGCATATTTTCTTTCATTGTGAACAAAAACATTTGAATGTAAAAATTATGCGAAAATGTCCGTACAGTGGGCCGCTATTTTCATAATAATAAGATAATGTCCCAGAAAAAGCTGTAGAAATATTTTCAGTTTTAAAAGCATTTAAAAAATGCCTCCGTTTGTGACACGAAATACATAATTGTTCACGATATCTGCCGAGCTACTAATGACAATGCAAAATATTGTACAAAACACCTAAAATACAGCTTAAAGCTTAATCTATCAATTATTCTAATAGAAAATAACGAGCTGCGACGCTTTTTTAGGCATGATATCTGGATTTCCAGTGTCATCAATTGACTAATATTTTGTACACATGTGAGTTTCTGCCCTGCGTATAGTGCATATAGGATGCATATAGCGGAAAGCATCATACGGAGAAATTTTCGAGTATCGGTATTCCGAGAAAATTACAATGCCACTTCTGCAGCACTTAGAAAAGTTAAATCGTTTCAAATAAATAATGTGAAAGCAACTTTTTGGGCTTATCAATAGTTTCCTAATTTTTCTGTGAAAAAAATATACACTTGAATTTTTACTTTTATTGAATATAATTTGTAAATATATTATATTATAACAAATAATTATATTAAAAGGCATTAGATAACAAATTAAAAAAAAGTATTTTTAACAAAAATTAGTTTCTGGATAAAAATTTGTCTTAAAAGTCATTGTTAATTAAATTTATACTATTTATTTTCTTCTTGCTTAGAGCACTTCGTATCACAAACGGAGAAAATCAAGATAATGGATTTATTGTACCTAGGCACTATTAAAAAACTTACAGGAACTTATGTTATAGTTGCTAAACGAAAGTGAAAAATATGAAGTCCTATTCAATTGAAGTGTATATTGACATCTTAATCAATGTCAGTGAATTGAAATAAGGTGAAAATTATAAAGAAGTTACATGATTTCCTTAAAAAAACATTAATTAACTTTTCGTAAAAATTTATGTAAAAAAGAAATTTGAATAATAATGTTAAATATTTACAAATAATATTCGATCAAAGTAAAAAACCAAGTTTGCATATTGTGTTTCATAGAAAAATATGTATAATATATAATATGGTCAAAACTCATAGTGATTTTTGAGATGAACAATTTGGGTTCTTATCATTTTTCCGTATCTTGCATAGTTTGATCGGAAAATATAATTTTATATTTTTAATAACATACGGATGTTTCTCGCCTGCAAAATGTTTTTGAGGTTTTATATACCTAAAAAAATATAGAATTGCTTGTGACATAATTTGCATGATTCACTTGAAAAATAGTCACTATCCGCTGAACTATAGTGTTTAACAATTTTTCCAAAAAGGGACAAAAACGATTTTTCGTTGTTACTTTCTGACCACGTTTTTTCAAAAATTTGACGTGATGGATTATTTTCGCTTTAAGATTCGCATTCTACGTGAAAAAAACTCTTTATGAATGATATCTGATGGTATAGAAACCCTGTGAACTTTCCGTTTATCACAGTATTAGCGTCGGACTGTGAGTGAGTGCTCAAGGCCGCCAAGCCCGTGTTCCCGCTATGCAGTGGCGAGTCGAGCGCTCCTGCGCAAATACTCAAGCCTCGATATCTCGAAAACTAAGGCCCATTAGATCGAAAGAAAAAATACGCCCCTAATAGATTTTGATGTACTCGTTATTTGAATTATTTTCAGGTTCGCTATCCGTATCTGTGTTACTTGTGTGGATTCTAGGATCTCTGTGTGACCTTTCCCTTGTTGTCGAGAGTCTATGTCGTCTGTGTTGATTTGAGTATGCTCTGTCCTGTAATGTTTTGTTGTCGTCTGTGTATTGTAATCTTAAGTTATTACTTCTTGTTTGGTTAAAGTTTCTGTAATATTGCGATAAAGTTTATTTTGATCTTTTAATTGTTCCCTTAAATTGAATTAAACTGAATGTTTATTACGTGATTCTCTTTTATTTGTCATGTTAGTTGGTTCTATTATTTGCTTTTTATATTCGAAAGAGCTGTAGTTTCTAAAAGTTCATCTGTTTCTAAAATGAACTGTGTATTGTTTTCTAGAAAGGAATGCCAATCAAAAGTTTTGTTGTTGGTTTAACGATGATTTTTTGACCTATTTCTATTTTCTAGGTGAACGGTATCATTTGTTCCCTTTCTTATGTTACCCCTTTCTACATACGTACCTATTGCAGGTAAATTTTCGTTATCCCAGAAGAAAGTATTGTTTGTTGGGTCAAATGTTCTGTTAGGGATTTGAGTAATGTCATGGAGTGGGGGTTGGTTGTTTGTCGCTTGACTCTTTGTTTGGGAGATACGTCGCGTGTCATTGTCGCGTGTCATTGTCGCGACTCGCGGGTATTGCTCGCTGTACGTGCGAACTTGTTAGCGTTTCAACGGTTCGTCAAATCGGGTGATTCTAATATTCAGCGAAAATAAAAATGTATGCTATTCCCATTTCCAGGTTTCCTTTTTCCTTTGGTAATTTCCGTGATTTTTTATTTTATTTTTCGAAAGCTAAGTTTCTGCTTTCCCCCCAAAAAAAAGATTTTTTTCCAAATTTTTCGATTTATCTTTTAATTTGCTCTAGTTTCATTATTTTTAAACTAGAATATATATTGATTTTCATTACCGTCAAGAGAAATTGTCATTTTGATTTCCCTTTATGGTTGCCCTTGCATAATTCATTTAACCCTTTAATTGGGATACGCGAATACCTGCTGCAATATTCACATATACTAAGTACATGACACAATTTTAAAATTATATTAACTTAAACATCATATGATAGGCAATTTAAAATCATTTCACAAATATATCAGGGATCCTCTATCCGCAGCCAAATGTCCCCGCCTAAAATCTTGTTGTTGCCTATCTTAGTCAAACTCCGCCAGATTGTAGTGCTAGTGGACCTCTTTAAATTCCGTGAAGGGGGGTACATAACTCCTGATACAGTTAGCCAATTTTACTTTTTTATGCGGGTTTTAAGAAGGCATTTTAGCCAGGTTTACAATAAAAATAGTCACTGTACGATACAAAAATTATTTCACCTTGATTTTTCATTTTAAAAGAGATTTTTGAGATTTTCTCCCCATGCGGAATTTTTGATATTTTTTTAATTAGACTAGAAAAAAAGCTTGATTTTTTCTATAGAACAACATCCCAAAACGAAAATGGGATGAAAAGTATTGGTTAAGTTATAGAAGGTCCTAAGAGCGCGGGTGCACCGCGCCAACTAGCCATGCGCTATTAAGCGTGCTGTAGTGACTCAGTGGTCTAATAATTTATAAAAATGAATTTTCTGTTAACGTGGAACGAATGTTTTATTTTATTCTTACTTTTAAGTAGCTGGAGAACGATTTAGATATTTTCTTAATTAAATGATCAAAATGGTTGCATTGTAGGAAAACTATAATTAATAATAAAATTAGAAACGATTTTGGTGAATGGTTCCGCTCATCTGTTACATGTCGAGATGGTTTTTGATAATGGTTTTTGTCCTCTTGCTTTCCACGTTTTGGTGAGTTTTTTTGGTGTTAATCTTTTTGCCTATAACAATTGGGGGTGCTTTTTGATGTGAGTCTCATTGCCTTGCACAGTTCGGGGTGCTTTTTTTACGTGAGTCCCCTTGCCTTTGCACTTTGCTCTTCTCTTAGCGATGTATAATTTGAGATGAAATATATTGGTTTAGTGGCCACGAAATATGTAAATGGTTCTAAAACTATCAAACAGTCGGAATAAAATGGAATTTTTGCTACACGTAAGCAGAAACAGAATTTTTATCAATTATTAGAACCACTGAGTCACGACAGCCTAGTAGCCTAGGAGCGCCGTGGCTAGTTGGCGGTGGAAACTCGCGCTCTAATGACCTTCTATAACTCAACCAATACTTTCCATCCCATTTTCGGTTTAGGATGCTTTTCAAGAGAAAAGATCAAACTTTTTTTCTAGCCTAATTAAAAAGATATCAAAAATGCCGCATTGACAAACAATCTAAAAAATGTTATTTAAATGAAAACGCAAGGTGAGATAATTTTTGTATCGCTTAATGATTATTTTTATTGTAAACCTTGTTAAAATTCATTGTAAAACCCTCGTAAAAAATTAAAATTGGATAACCATACCAGGATTTATATACAATTGAAAGTTAGCAGTTGGGGTGAATCGTCGAAAATTGGGGCTCCTGTATCTTGACAAACCGTTGTACTAGGTGCGCCCCCTTCACAGGATTTAAAGAGGTCCACTAGATCTACAATCTGGCGGAGTTTGAATAAGATAAGTGACAACAAAATTTTAGGCGACAACACTTGGCTGCGGATAGAGGATCCCTGTACTAAGGGTTTCAGCTAAATATGGTTACAATTATTAATAAACAGTCGCGGACAATTGTCCAGGGATGGTCCCGAAGGGATAATCCCAAAGCGGAGGCGTGACAACCGTACCTAAAGCTGAATGGCACCTCAGAGTATGTAGCCTTATCCTTGCATTCGGGGCTCTAGAGAGATGGACAAACCCTTTCCCTAGCTGCTTGTGGGAACAACAATAACACCATCAAACCACCAAAAAGTTGTAGATGCTTTTCAAAACGATCGAACTTGCAGAGCAAGCGATATTCGTTTGGAAAACGGTGCCGATCACCTTAGAGTTCGGGGTGCTGCAAATAATAATATGAATAGGAACACGACGACGAACTGGCGAAACGTCCACATTGAGTGGACGAATCAACTCAAGGATGACGTGCTAGACTGCTACCATGCCAACACTAAGCACGCACACACTTATTTTTCGTTTACCTGTGAGTGGCGCTGTTACCTGCTTTGCCAAAACTATATCCAAATACGTATAGTTCGTTTGAAGGGTCAGGACACTTGAAGCCTCAGTTTAGTCTACGCTACATCGTGCAGCATCTTGCAGTTTGCTTCGTCTCTTATACTCTCTAAAATCGAATCAGTGTTTATACAGTATGAATTAGTGAAAACTACATTTGTAATACTGAGTGAACATAGTTAATCAATTGGAAAGAGTTATGTACTGCAAATATGATTTTACAAATTTTTAATCAATGTTAAGGTAACATATTTGAAATGCTTATTCATTCCTTTTATACGAGTAATGAGTTTGAAAATTTTGAAATTCACTTTTATAGCATCATAAATTGAATACTTTTTGAAGATAACATAAATTTGTTATTTAATATTGTACAATTGTTAATCATAAAATAAACTGTATATTTCGTTTCATCGCAGTGCTAGTAACAGCATCATTTTTGAGCGAGCAGCCGTCGAGGTAGAGTAGTATGCTCCGAAACAGGACGCGCAGGTCAAAATTTTGAAGGGGAGAGAGAGAGAGAGAGAGAGAGAGAGAGAGAAAAGAAGAATGGGTCCTTTTACAACTGCCATTGAGGATCACGGCAACGACAATATCATTCCCGAGAGCGAAAGCGATGAAGAAATTGTCGAACCGCGTAACTTGCGACCAAAAAAAGCAAGAATTCTGTAAAAAATGTCTTTAAATTGTTAAATTCTCAATTCAATTCAGTTGAGTACAAAAATTCTATACAAATGTAAATAAAATTGCGTACATCGGATAAGTTGGCTATTTTTATATGTACATTGATTGTAAATTGTGTCAATTATTGGTAATAAATTCATAAAAATGATAAATAAATGACAGAAACACACATTTATTACACAAAAACCGAGAGAATACGCGAAAGCTTGATCCACCTGGGCACTAGCGTTCTCCCCCCACCACGACGCCCGGCCGCTGCCGCACTGTAATTTCGTTATGCGAGCTGCAAATACCTGTCTGTTTCACACGTGTTTGAAGAGAACGTCATAATATAAAAATTAATTTAGTTAGAGTTTGGTTCCAACAATGTAACGAATCAATCAGAATCCCAGAATTCTCAATAGAACTGCGTCAATATTTTTCGAACTTTGCCTTCCATTATTTCGGTTTTTAAAGATCGTATTACAAAATTTTTTTTTCAAAATGTGTGGTTTTCCAAGACCTACTTCTCCAATATTCAAACACAACGTTAAAACAAAATTTTCAACGTTAAATTTTGGAAAAACTAAAAA
>CAKNWW010266157.1:0-12845 GCA_932074435.1 Andricus kollari
AAAAATGTTTGTAACAAAAAATGTGCATTTCAATGCGATGCACAACTTTTGTTTGAGATATTTTTTCAAATTTTGCATATTAGTTAAGATAAACGCAAAAAACCATGATTTTCATGGTTTTTTCACGATTTCACCATGAAAATCGTTGAGTCGCTAATTTTCACTATCATTTTCGTAATCAGCGCATCAAAATACATAAATATACATAGTATGAAAGAAATCGTCGGTTTACGGCTTTCGGAAGTTTATCCGAAAAAAATGCTTGTCGCCCCGTCTCGACACATTTTTTTATGAAAACTGAGGGTAAATTATGAGATTGAAATATATAGCACACAATACATAGTCGTGCTGCTTTTTTATGACGGTATATAGGAAATACTCTTGCAAGCTATTTACGTGGTATAATGCAAGAAAGTGATATTGTTTACAAAGTGTAAAATGTGAATGTGCAAGGCACGATTGTGTTCGGTGATAAATTATTCTGACAGCTACAAGGAGGTGAGATCGAGGGTATAGGTATAATTGAAGGGTAGCACAGCGAAACGAATTAACCCACATCTTAAAACGCGCGACCCAGCCTTAAAATAAAAGCTATCTCGTTTAATTACTCGGAACTGGCTGACTTTTTAAAATTAAACTCTTTTCGCCTTCATTCAACAAAAAATAACCTAGAAATTAAGTTGTCAGTTTGTAATTAAACTGAAAATTGGATTTTATAGAACCTTTTATGTCTTTCCTGAAAATCGGCTTAATGTGGGTTGATTCATTTTGCTGTGCTAGCCTTCAGTTCACTTCAACTATTGAATTTGAATATTGTTTGTACACACTTTAGCTTTTATGTTTTAAACTCTACTTTTGACCAATTGTTTCTGCTCGTTTAAATTAGTTGCTGTTATTCAATTTGCAACACTGCCAAATTGACAACTTCAAAGAATTTTTGTATATTTTTTTAATTTTTAAATTTTAAACAATTTGTATTCGAAACCACCATGTTATGAGCCTATTGCGCCCCCAGAAAAGTAAAAGTTAGATAGCCCTTTCCCATACCATCCAGGTAGCGGCAGTTAATTAGTTCCAAACGCCACCGCACAGTTAGTTAATTAGTTCCAACAATGACCACTGAATAATAGTGTGTGTGTGTGTGTGTGTGTGTGTGTGTGTGTGTGTGTGTGTGTGTGTGCGTGTGTGTGTGTGGTGAGCCCATTTACTACAAATCCACATAAAAAACACTACCCGAATCGGGTAGTGTCACGCTTACCCCTAGAGGCTCGCCGAAAGGGAAATAGCTTAATGATATACATATATATAGGGTGTTTTTTTTAACTTGAGACATCGAAATATCTTAAACTCATACGCATCCTATGAAAAAAATATCCGTAATAAAAACTTTATATTTTCGAGGGTGTAAAGCGACTTTGAACAAAATTTACCCCACCCCACCCCCAGGAGACATTGGAAGGTGGGTTTATTTATTTTTTTTTTTTTTATTTTTCGCGAAACGAAAAAAGTTCTTCGAATAAAACTTACGTATTTCATGAAGGAGAATCTGAATCTGTGATAAAAAATTGGGGTTCCCATTTGAAATTACAAAGTTTCCCCCCCCCCCCCTTTCTTGATACCTCCTACTATTTTCAACTTTCGCGCCATACGAAATTACCTATCACAGCTCAAACATATGGCTCCTACAACAATCGTATGTTTTCATCTACATCAATAGAATCCGTAAAACCTTCAGTTATCAGTAATTGCGTCGAAAAGTGTTTTAAATGTAAATCTTCGTACACTCAAAATCATAGAAAAAACAACCAAAATGTCACGCCTCAACATAAATGTAGAAGTGAAAGAAGCAAAGCAAGATTTAGTACCCCAAAAATCTAAGGATAAATATGATGGAACAAAACCAAACAGAAAGAATGTTCGATCAGTGATCATCATCATTATCAACAAATATTCACTTCATAGTACGTTCTCGCACCATTTCGGCTAAGGGCTATCTAACGCTCACTTTTCTGGGGGCTCTACCGTCTCATAGCATGGTGGTCTCCCAGTGTACTTCTAATTTCGAATCCTGGGTCTTAGCGATTATTTTTCCTAGTGCATTTTTGATGCTGGAAAGTTTTCAAGTAGCAGAAAAGTTTTTCTATTAACACAGATGTTAAAATCCTTTTTAGAAAACAGGGTTTAATTTAATAGGGATTATTATTAATTGATGTTATGATTTTTTAAGCAGCGAAATATATAAATATGTTAATCTTTTTTGTCCACATAGTCCATTATCAACAGTTTATGTACATTGCTAATTAATTTTATAATTTACGAAAAAATCCCTCTAGCTCCGCTGGGAGTCGAATTATCTCTTAGTTAAGATTAGATGTCTAAGATTAGATATCTCTTAGATTGATTGAAATTCGCAAAAAATTAGAAAGAGTTTTTGGACCTCCAGGAACGTAAATTTGTTTTTCAACTCAATTAAATTTAAAAACTTTGCAAACAAGAAATGTTTGAAACATCTCTCGATTCCAAATTGACTATACTTTTTTCGGATCGCAATGCGCTACTTTTTCGCGCATTGACGATTTCGATTTCCATAATTTTTATTTTCCACCCGCCCCATATAGAAACAAGAATATTTATACAAAGATAGGGGTGGCGCTAAAGCTTGTTGATCTTCCTTCGGGTTTATAAGTCAGTTTGTATATTTATGTGGCTACCGTGATGCATGAGGGCTTTGTGAAGCTCTCCACCTGAGGTGATTGCTAGACAGATTGATCAGCGACGATTTATCGGGACGCTGCACAGTGGGGTGAAATCAAAAAACGAGGTTTAAAATGACATTTAAAACGCAATTATGCACCGATTTAAAATGTTTTTAAAGAAAAATTCAGGACTAAATTTTTCAGAAAATGGTGAAAGTAGATTTTTTATTTTTTTGTTTATTTAATTGCTATGTTAAGGCAAACAGCGAAAAAGTGTAGATTTTTGGCATTTCATTTTTTATCTCCTAGAAAGAAATTGTCTTATAATTCCCGTCACTTGGATTCAATGCACAGAGGTTTAGGAAAGAAAGAAAAATGTTTGACTTGTAAAGTTAATTGTTATAAATAAATTGTATTAACAAATTATCGACATCAGGGGTAATTCGTCTTCAAAGCATATTTCTGCTCTTGAATTGCTTGCTTTCATCGTGAGGATGATACATGGCTATTAAAATTTAAGACTGAATGTTATTAATTAATTCTATAAACAAATTATGTAAACAAATCTATATCACGGAAATTTATAGACAGAAACAAATAGTTTTTGCTTCTAGCCTTGATGTAATTATATAACTAATGATGTTTTCTGAAAACTTCTTGATATGCAATTAATATTTGTTTATTTTATATACAAGTTATATAAACAAATTCACATGTAAGGCCTTTTTTGAGCGAAAAAAGAATCGTTTTTTCTTCTGAACTTGTTGAAATCGAGAGAAATCGTTTTTTCTTTTGTCATTTTTTAAACTATATTGTCAATGAATTGTCTAGATGTAATTTTGTTATGCCTCTCTATTTGTTTATTTTACAACCAAATTAGGTAAATAAATGCACATTCTAGGCGTTTATAGGCAGAAAAAATCGTTCTTTTATGTAGTCTTGTTAAAATTATATTGTGGATGAAGTTTTTTGACAACATTTTCTCATAAAATGGAATTCGTGAAATACACATTGTAGGTGTTTGTAAGCAGAAATACAATTTTCTTTCTTGTAGTCTTGTTGAAATTATGTTGCCAATGTTTTTTGCATGAACTCTTGAAGAACAGTTTCTCTCTGTTTGCAAATTACTAAAATTTGTATACGCTACATTATTTGTTATAAATTTAATGGATTTCATTTTGTAATCAAAGTTCATCAAAAAATATTACTGGCAATATGATGCAGTGGCGGAATGCGATAACAGTATACTTGCATTTTTAAGAATCACTTATTTTATGATTGTTTCACATTATACCTCGCCAATAATGAATAAAAAATAAGGGACTTATAAAAATACAAAAATACAAATGCTGTGTTATCTGAAGATAAATACGATGAAAAACGCTTTCTTTTTGTCATTGTTAATATACTTGAAAAAATAATACAAGAAAAAGCGACTTCTTTGCGCTTAAAAACGCCTAAAATGTGAATTTGCTTATAAAATAAACAAATAGCAATGCATAGAAAATTTTTTGCAGAAAACATGTTTGGCAATATAATTTCAGCAAGGTCAGAAAAACGATTTCTTTTTGCTTAAAGACGCCTTATATGTGAATTTGTTTATATAGTTTGTTTATGAAAAAAACATATTAATGGGTGGTAAAATATTTTCAGAAAACATCATTGGTGATATAATTACAACAAGAGTAGAAGAAAAAACGATTTGTTTCTGACTATAAATGTCTGCGATGTACATTCGTTTATATAATTTGATTGAAGAATTAATAACATTAAATCTTAAATTTTATTTGCGACGTATCATCCTAACAACAAAGCAAGCAATCTCAGAGCAGAAATATACTTTGAAGACGAATATTCCCTAATGTCGATTATTTGTTAATACAATTTGTTTATAAAAATAACCTTCACATGTTAAAAATTTTTGATTATTTCTTATACCTCTGTGCAATTGTGCATTGAATCCAAGTAAAAGGAAGTATAAGAAAAAAATGTTAGGAGATAGAAAACGAAATTTAAAAAATCGACATTTTTATCGCTGTTTGCATTAAAATAAAAATTAAATAAACAAATAAAATCTACTGTATATCCTTTACTTACCCGTACCATACAAATTTCTTAATCCCCGGTAGTGTAACCGATGAGTTTACGCTTACCCCGAAATAGGACTTGACCTAATGGAATGTTAATAATAATAACATGTCTGACATTTTAAACGCTTGATTGTAAAACACACATGTTTGAAGCCTTCAAAATATAATGTGATTAAATTAATGATTTTCAAATTATTACTTGCAAATAAAAGTCTTCAGAATTGAGAATTTATAACTGTCAAATTTAACTTTTGAAACGCTTCAAATCAGAAGCAGCGGAGCCTTTTTTTCTAGAGAGGAGCAGGGGCATAAATGATAATATTGAATGGTACGATTTGGGCATAGTATAACAATATTATGCTATGTACAAATTGAACATAAATAATAAATAATAAATACAGGTATAAAATTCATATTGCCAAAGATTTCAAAGATTGCACAAAGATTTCAATTATTACCCAAAGGTTTCGCAAAGATTTCGGATGGATTTAAAAGATTTCACAAAGACTTGACAAAGATTGCAATCATCTTTTAAAGATTCTATAGAGATTTCACAAAGATTGCGGATACATTTAAAAGATTTCACAAAGACTTCTATTATTTTACGATTATTTCACATAGATTTCAAAGATGGAAAAAAGATTTCAATGATTTCTTGATGATTTCACAAAGATTTCAAAGATTTCGGATCGATTTAAAAGACCTCACAAAGACTTCAATCATTTCTCGAAGATCTCACAACGTCTTCTATTATTTCACAAAGATTGCAGATAGATTTCAAAGATTGAACAAAGCAAGAAAGAATTGAAAAAATTCCAGTTCCGACAAACCCATGAATTGAATCATTCGATTTGGGGGGGGGGGGGGGGCAATTAATACTTTGCCCCTCCCTCGTCGATTTCTAGGAGGGGAGGATTACCCCCGTGCCCCCTCGGGCTCTGCGCCGCCACTGCTTCGAATTAAATAGTTACAAGTACGTACTTTTGGAAATTCAAATGTTCAATTTCAAAATTTGTTCAATTATAAACTTGGAAGTGACAAAACTATTTTAGTTTCTAGTTAGAATATCAAGTATAAATATTTGACTCTATCTGAACAAATTTTTCCACCAAAATTTTAACCAATTTTATATTTTGTGAGTGTAAAGAAAGTATATTTTTAGAAAACAAGGTTTTTGGGTAAATTATATCATGTGACTTTATTTTAATAGTACTATTCAGTTATAAATAAGTTGCACCTCAAACTTCGCTTGATTTCATTAAAAGTTGTTTCCGATCCTTGGCGAGTAAATGAAATCCTCTAATTTTATTTCAGGCAAGCCGCCCGTTCACTTAACTTCACAAATTCGTTTATAAAATATACAGAACTTGTCTCAACAGCATTTTCACCATTTTTCACGCCATCCTGAACCACATTTTGCATTAACCGCCGACATAAACAGGTCACGGAATTATATTAAACTGTTAGAAGCTGCGCATAACTCTGTTTTTCGATTTCGGCAAATCGTCCCTAGTCCATAAGGTAACTCATATGGCTATACTCTATTCTAGAGCTCAATTTTAAAAATTACATAATTTAACAAAACTACTGAGCGAAAAAATAATAACTTAGTTATTCAGCATTTGAAATTTCGTATTATTAAATGTTCAGAACTAAATGAAATTCAAATTTTGTACATATATTTGTAGAATGTAGAGTTGTATGAGAATTTAAATTAAAGGAATGTGGAGTCATTTTACTATAGAAATTCGAAAGTACATTTATTTGCGCAAAGTTTGAGCGCGCCTAGGGCGCGCGGACATGTTCTCGCGCTTCGCGCTCGGTTTCGTACGTTTAATGCGCGTAGTATTTCGACTAAATTTTTTCAAATATCATAAATATTACAACTAAAATCGTAAAATGTCATTTAAACCCCTGATGAACTAAAGTTATAAATTGGAACTGAAATTGTTTTTCAATTTGTTTTTCAAGACGGTTCTCAACAGCACCTGCGGCACAATGTAGAGAAAAATGGAAAAGAACTATAAGAAATAGGTATGTTTTTCGACGTTATGTAATAAAAAAACAAGTATTTCTTAAATTTACTAAACAGAGACATTAGGGCTATTAAAACGACTCGGGTTTTCGTCAGATCCATTAGAGATGCCGTTCGATACGAGACTGTCTCGATATCGTATCGAAATATCTCGTTTTTTTCTCGTTTCGGTTTGTGAGACTCCAGTCTCGGTTTTGTCTCGTATTGTTTTGGTATCGGAGAACCGATTATCACTCATATCGTCTCGGGATTCTGAGACTAGAGAGCGAGATGGTGTCTTCCTACGGAACACAATAGTAGAAGGGGAACGGCGACCAGTTTTAACTACCTGTACCAAGAACTTTTTCTAGTCATTTAGAATTCTGAATGTTCAAATGAACGAAATATATTTTCCCGATTCATTATAAGTTTCTTTTATAATATTATTATTTTCAATTTAATAAACCATCATTATATATTTGCACTGTTTTCAGATTAGAAAACAATTAATAAAAAATGTCCTTTCTTTGAACGTTAAGAACTTCAAGCATATTCCCTTTCAGATTTTTAAGCATTAAAGCTTCGAAAATTGCTACATGTATTTTAAACAAACTCGAATTTTTCTAAAAAATTTTGAAAAACTTTCGAAATTACAAAAACGGAATATGTGAGGATGTCTCAATATAAAAATACAATTTTTTAGAGAAGGGTGTGGCAGTACAGAACTGGATAACCAACAACATTAGAATTTTTCAAACAACGAAAAAAGATCCTGTAAAATCGAAATAATTATTAAAAGATGAAGCAAGTATCCGATTCCGAGCTAAAGTAGTGCTAAATTTAGGTCGAAACAGTTTTATTACAAAAAGTTATCCACGTCCGATGGAGTGGATATTGAAGTTGACGAACTCAAAGTGACACTAACCTAAAATTGGAACAGTCTCGTCTGCAGATTGTGATAAAAAATTTATTGTTTCAGTTAAAAAAAAATAATAAAAAAAATTGATCGATAATTTAGAGATTAAAATAACATGAGTTTTCAACATCCGCTTTAATTAGTGATTAAAAATGGAATTTTCAATTTTTTTAAAATCAAAACTTATTCCCGAGATATGGGTATGCTGAACGATAATAACAAAAAAATTTTATCAAAAAAAAATTTTTTTTTCCAATCAAATCAAAGTTGAAAATCGTGATATCACAGTATGGCAGACATGTTTTTGCTAAAATCATAAAAAATAAGAAAATAGATATTATTTTTTTAGTGATTAGATGATAAGAATTTTAAGAAATATCAGTAAAATAAAATTTTATCAAAAATTATGAATGATAATGAAATGATGTTTTAAAACAATCTTTTTACCATAATAGGTCATTTATTTTTTTAAGAATTTTTGATGCAATAAACCCGTTTTTGATGAAAATGGTGGTTATCTAGTTTTGTGTTGCTACTTTTAAGTTATGCTTTTCTATGAGTGAATTATGAATGAGTTTCAATATAAAGATTTTATTTATTTTTTCCGTGAAATGTCAATTTCTTGTTTTCATATTGATAATTAGAAATTTCATTATCATATTATTGTGAAGTTCATATTAATATAAGTAAATCAAAAAACTTGAAAGGGAGTTAATTGTATACCGATGAAAAAGTCTATGGCTGAAATTAAGCACTTACAGCGTATTTTGAAATAGTTAAAGCATGAAAAAGTTAGATTTTAATAGGTAAAGTATTTTATTAAACTTCTGGTATCATGATTTGTTTCTATGAACGTTTTAAATGTATTAAAATTAATTAAATCTTGGGCCTTCCCGTATGGGGCATGACGCCGCGCCGCGGCGTGCCCATGTGTTTTAGCAGGGAACAAGAAGTTATAACAGCTTTCGCCACATACTTTAAATTTATTAATAATAAAACATTAAATTAGTGTTGAAAATGCCTGGAGTAATTTTTGTCGTTACACTACATTTCCAGAATTATTATATTATATAATTTTTATTTTACAGTGTTCATATTGTTTAAATAAACGGCAGTGATATGACGGTCTCCGTACCCCAATGTATGGGGAACGCTGACTGAAATGCAACATCCATCAATTAGTTAAGTATCAAAATAATGAAGCGGTTCGGAGTAATAGCATATGTTGCCTTGTAATTTAAGCTTCACCTTTAAAAATACACGCATGAAAATCACATTTTAATCATAATTTATAGGGCATTTTAGTCAAAGCAAGACACCATACCCCACTCTCCCCTACCACTAAACATATCTTCTGATAATAATCTATTATACCTATTAAAATAAAATCGTACAATATAGTATTTGGAAAAACGTCTTTATTAAATAAAGGACTTACCACTTTCAGAAAATGGAAAGTTTTTCAATTTGAGTAGAAAATAATTTGTCATACACAATACACATTTCGAATAACTATTTATTTGTTAAAAGTTTTTTAACACTCACATTCTATCTAGAAAGAGATTCTGAGATATGAGAACCAGGACAATAAGTATAATTGTGATTTTCCTATGATTTTCCAGAAAATTTTCAAAGATATCTAAAGATTTTAGATATGTCGAAAATGAATCCAGAAAATTCTAAATATTTTCAGAAATATTTTTATATTAAAAAGATTTTCAATGTCTTCAAAAAAGGTGAAATCCCTACATGTTCTTTAAACTAATTCGAGTGTTTCTAAAAAAGTGTGAAAAACGTTCAAAATTATCAAAAATTGCACTTCCATATTTCTACAAATCTTCCAAATTTTTTTCGACATTTTTAGAATTCTTTTTAAATATTTTCGAATGTTCTTTAACAATTAGTTGGTCGAAATTGAAAATCATTTCAAATTTTCAGAGGAATCTTAAGAAAATATTTGTATTCTCTTGAAACCTTTCAAAATTCTTAAAAAGTTTTTAAAGTTTTTTTTTGAAATGTTCAAAAACCTATATTCGATTAAAATTTTTATTGCATTCTCTTCAAAGCAGAAATAATCTTTAAATATTTCTAAAACGTGGAAACATTATAAATATATTTTCAAATAAGTTGAATTTTTTTATGAAATGTGATAAGAAATCTGGAAAATTAAAAACATTACCATAAGATATTCCAAATTATTTTTGTGACAAGATGGTCAATGTTTGTAAATATTTAAAAATCTTTTTGAATATTCTCCTCATAGAATTTTTCAAAAAAACAAGAATCATTTTAAATTTTGTTAGGAAACTTAAAAATATGTTTCATTCTCTTGAAATCTTTCAAAGAACGCGAAAAGCTTCGAAATGTTTTGTTCACTACCTTCAGAAATGTAATTATTGTTTTAAATTGTACACGCAGAAAAAAGAACCCTATATTTTACTGAAAACCAAGTTAAATCTACTGATCTTCCAAGTAAATATATGGACAACACGGCAGTTCAGTAAATGTTACAAGTATAGGCAACTGAATATGACTATCATTTCTGGTTACCAGTGGCAATTCTAAAGTGGTGCTGACCTGCGGATCAGTAGATTTTACGGATCCAGTCGCTATTCTGCATGGATATTATTAGTAGCAGTGGAACTCCGATGCTGTTTCGAAGTCGAAAGTCGAACGAACCTCTCTTTCCAGCTGCACACGTTAGAAAAAGAGGTCCGTTCGATTTTCGACATTCGACACGGTATCGGAGTCCCACCGCAGACTGCAGAGCTAACTTATCTTAATGGTATAGACTATGTTTAGACTTTAGAGTCTTTAGACGGCACTATGGTTTGTAAAAAAATATTGCTAAAAAAATAATTAATAAATCAATACACGGTTAATTCATAGATACATGTTCGGATATACTTATAATTAATCAGTATTTGTAAGGTTACAACGTTTAAAATACAATTGAAATTTCGCACGCAACGGGGGGGTTCGAACGCATAAACCTAAGCACGCAAGTCGACTATCTTAACCACTACACTATTATACAAGTTACGATCTGTGAAATAATCCCGAAATACATTTGTAACTGAGGTGGTGACCTCGGTAACGACTTCTGAATACGCGCCCATGCCATCGCGCGTACAAGAAAAATGTTCTCGCATTTACCTCATATCCATACAAGTCAGCTGTGACAGGCGTGGGACACAAACACGTAGTGCTCCAATAAACTCTCAACTGTACGCGATCTGTGAATAAGATGTGCCATCCAAAATAGTGTTATTTATTATAAAACCCCTTTATTTCTAAGTGGGAATATGGATTAATGTGACGACTGTCACAGAAATGTAAAAAAAAAATGTTTTTTAGGTGATGCCATGAATTCATCCGGTGGTCCGCGCGGGTCGGATCGGTAGCATGTACCGGTCCTTCTGCAATGTTCACTGCACCACTATTGTAATCTCGGTTCAGTGAATTTCACATGTCTTACAGTATTTAATACTAGGGAATAGAGGTTTGATTTACTAAAGGATTGCCGCTTAATTCACCTTAATTTCACTGTGACATTTACGAAATGCTAAGTGATTTTGACATGTTCACACCCTCATTAAGATCAGTTTTTACTGTTACGGTTACAAGAAACACGTTACATTTCTTGATAAGTAAATATAACATTTCTTTTTTCTGCGTGTATAAGTCTTTCAAACTAACTCTATTTTTTCTAAAAGTTCGGAAAAACTTTCAAAATTACTAAAATTTCCTTTAATTCTTCCATATTTTTTCTGAATTTTTTTTAACAATAAATTTGTCAAGGTAAAAAATCGATTGAAGTTTCCCCACTGTTTTCGAAATGTTCAAAAATTTAAATTTATTTTAAAAAAAAACATTTCCTTGAAATTATAAATAATCTTTAGACTTTTTCAAAACGTTGAATCATTCTAAATATATTTTAAAATATTTCGAATTTCTCCTGAAATTAAAAAAAAATCTACCAAATTAAAAACATTACCTTATTAAAATCTTCCAGATTCTTTTTGTGATAAGTTTGCTTCATTAATTTTATTGAAATCTTTTCAAGTTGTCAAATATTCTTGAATAATTTTAAAACTTCCAAATAACTCTTAAACTTACATCAGTTATCAGATAAATAAGATAATTCAATAATATATTTTGATGAAATTATTATAATTATCATTCATAATAATAATTTATTTCCCAACAATTAATGTATCAGAAATAATACGGCACTTTGGCAAAATGAAAAAAATATAAAATATGATTAGCAGTATTATTAGGTAACGCGATTGTAGATTTACGTAAAATAGATTTTATGTAAAATAGAAGTTGTGGAATATCTTAGCGCCCTTTCATAAATAATTAAAAAGAAAGGTGATAATTTATTGCAATAAAGAATTTCGTTCAAAGAAAACAAACTTTTATCTGTCCATGTAAAAAAGATGTGATTTAAAAATTAATTTGAAACAAGTTTAGGTTTGTTTGAATGAAAAAAATAGGTATCTGAGTGAGTGGTTTAAAATTTCTTCGGCAGTTCAAACTGTAGAGTAGAGGTGTAGGCTTGTGGAGTTCAAATTTTTAGAATATAAAATATATTATTCTTTTCTTTCAAGGCCTGGTCTCCTCACAGCTCATTTTTCCGGTACCTGCGGCCAGCCTTATTCTCACTCTTCTATTGTTAACGAGGAAAATCCCCTCTGGTCGTTTTGTCTCGGAATTCCGCTGCGATACCGATAAGAGACGGCACTTTTCAATATTTTTCCGATAGGACGCGAAACCGAGCGATACAAATCCGAGACTGGAAGGTGAGTATCGAATCAGTATCGTCTCAGTATCGAAAAATATCGTTCGGCGGCATCACTAAGATCCACAATACGTCTACAATAATGCTTTGTTTAATCTAATATTTTAACCACATTATCCAAAGCAAATATACCAGATGGAACAGAGAGCTTTTTTCGAAAAATGTTCTTATTATTGTTTTTTTGTTTGTAACCGAAAATTGAGTGTTTTTGCGCCTGTAAAATGCAACACGCCAGCTAACAGTGTATGCCGGGCTGCTGTCGCCCGGTCTAGTTTCAAGTCGCATAAAATATGCAAGAAACGTGTTTTCTTCGCATACAGTA
>CAKNWW010266168.1:0-10539 GCA_932074435.1 Andricus kollari
TTCATGTATTTTGTTAAAAAAATTTTTTTCGGGTAAAGATTAATCTTTCTGCTTGCAAAATCAAATATTTGGGTTGAAATTTATTCATTTTGTGTTGTAATTTTTTGGACTTTTTATTATTTTCAGTCAACATTTTTCTGTTTTCTGGCAATCCGTTCTGTTTACTTTTTTTAGCACCTAAGTGTAAAACTACGTGGCTCGGGCTCGGATCTCCTCCTGCCCTCATGTAGACGAACTAGATTCCCTATAAAATATAATAGAAGTGAAGAGGTTGGTGATAATTTGTGAGCTTGAGACTGAGGTAGACTGGGAGGTTAGTTTGCTTGGCGTGAGGAGCAGGGTGGGGAGACAAGTGCAGCCGTGTGGCGGCGACAGGGAGGGAAAGGTAGAGAGAAGCACGGAAGAAGGTACGGTAGCAGGGTGTGTTAGCGCAGTGCAGATAAATTTAACGAAAGTTACGTATGAGGTTACGGACAGAGGTGACTGCGAATCGGCTTGATGTGTAACGGGGACAGCGATAGCAAAAAAGAAAGAAATTCATACTAGGACAGAAAAACGGTAGAAAGGGAGAGGTTGAGGGCGGAGAATTTTGGCTCAATGGAGCCATTCGTAAATAGGGAGAGGGATAGGGCGGAGAAAGGAAGTAGTGAAGATAAAATAGAAGCGGAATCCACCCTAAAAAATAATACATGACATGCGTAAAATGATAATGTAAGTAATGGGGATATATGAAGAAAAGCAGTAGAAAAGGGTAGAGGAAATAAGGAAAGATATTAGGCAGGAAATGGTAGAGCTGAGGAAAGAAATGACGAAATGGGAAGAGGTTAGGGAAAAGCTAGAGAAAAGGATGCAGACGCTGGAAAAAGGCTAGAAAAGAAGGAAGAGCCAAACAAAAAAGTAGAGGAGCTGGAACGTAGACTAAAAAAAATAGAAAACTTCAACCGTGAGTTTAGAGTAGGGAACAGTGGGAATAAGGAAAAGGAAAGGCTGAGAAAAATAGAACGAAGTATAGAAAAGAAAAAGAGAGAAGAAAGAAAAAGAAACATAGTGATAAAGGGTCTAACATTATAAGCGAAAGAGCTGATGGAAGGAATAGAAGAAATGCTAAAAAGGATTGATGCTAAGGTAGAGATAGAGGAAGTGCGAAGTGTAGTAAGGGAAGAGCAAAGAGGGGAGCAAATGGTACCGGTGAAACTAAAAAATTGAAACGGTCACTTTTAGTCGACGCCTGAGAGCAGGCCTCACGAACTCGCAGGATGAACCCTATACAGCGGTAGCCATCCGACAGGCGAGAATGGTTCCGGGTAGCGAAGCCAGGAGGCGTAGAATCCGTTCTCCCGCGACCTACCTCAACCGTATAGCGTATAAGAAGGGAGGCGAGATGCAAATCGGCACTCTCGAGTCGACCACGGGATACCGAAATCGACTCTCGAGTGGATTACGGGAAACCGAAGTCCACATCCGGATTATCCATCCGAGTAAACTGCGAGGCTTCACGCTCTGGAAGGATATAGGTCCGTAGTTTTCTATTCCGGGTACGCTGTACCAGGCTCCGGAATTATTGTACTCAGGGTACGCCGCCTAGGCTCCTGTATCATTTTTTGTTCTTTTTACTTGGGCACGCCATACCGGCTCCAAGTTGGTCTCTTTTGATTTCTTTTATATAAATACCGTTTATTTGTATTACTAACGCTGGGTACGCTGCTCCAGGCTCCAGATTTTCTTTCAGGCATTATTTTCTGGGTACGCTGAACCAGGCTCCAGATACCTTTTGTTTACCGTTTATTTTGTCTTGGGTACGCTGTTCCAGGCTCCAGACTCCTTACTTTTGTTTTATCCGGGCACGCTGCAACAGGCCCCGGAGAAAAATTACCTACTTATTTTTCAGACCGCGAAACGGCTTACGCTCTACGAGGTGCCGTCAGAGTATTTGAAGTGTACAATTTCCCAAGTGCGACACCACGACAGGAATTGTGAAACCAGCGACCGCAGTATTATTATTGTTACCAGGTCATCATAGATTTAGAGTCCACGCGGTACGACTAAGGCAGTGCAACCGCAGTATTAGGACGCTCTCCAGGTTCTCAAACCGTAATTTACCAGGCTTATTCATGCGTGACGTGTAGGCTTATGAAACTATGCAAGACTGAATAATTATAACCACCGAGACTGATAGCCTTTAAGGAATCCTCGTGAATATAAGTTATAAAACTAGGATTATTCGTGCGTGATAATACATCTGATGGAAAAACGTGAGACTGAATAAATTGTAACAACGACGACTGATAGTCTGTTAAAAAATCATCGTTGTGAAATTAACTTGGAATTGAATAAATATTAATTTACACTTATTTGGTGCAAACTTCAATCTATCTTCTCCTTTCTGGGCCTTAACTAATTTTACCAGGGCTTAGGGCTAGGTAAAATAAAATATAATAATAAAAACGAACTCTTTCAAAATGGGAACATAAGAGGGAAGTAATGACAAAGAAGAGGATGTTATATCGAAACTCAGAGAGAATAGAGGATGATTTAACATGAGTAGAAAGGAATATGCATTATAAGTAAAGGAAAATAGCGGAAGAGGAAAGAGAAAAGGGAAGAAGAACATAGGTTAAGTATGGGAGAATACAGATAGAATGTGTATGGTGGAATCGGGACAAGGAAAGGTAAGAGTTAGTATAAAATGTGGTATCGGGAAACTAGGAGAGAAAGGATTGAAAGATGAAGAAATAAAAAATAGTAAGAAACAAAACGAGAAATGAAAGTAGGGAAGATTGGAGGATATGTTACTGGAATTTAGCAGGCTTAGAAGGGAAGGGTAGGGAGTTTGTGAAAAATTTGACACAGTGGGATGTAGTAGTAATGATGGAGACGTGGCTAGATGAAAAAAAATGGGAAAGAGTAAGGGGAAGATTACCAAGACATTACAAATAGCCAGTTCAAAATGCAAAGAGAGAAAATAAAAAAGGCAGAGCAATCGGAGGAATGGCGATGGGAGTAAGGAACGAATGTATAACAGAAAAGGATAAAAAGGAGATGAAAGAGCACAATGAAGGATTAATAGTAGAAGCGATAAATATGGGATGCTAGAGGTGGAAGATAGTGGGTGTCTATGTGAACGGAGATATGCAGGAGAAATCAGAGGAGATGAAAGAACTCATGGAAGAAAATAACCGAGATATTAGGCCGATAATAGGAGGAAATTTTAATGCAAGAAAAGGAGATAGAAGAGGATACTGAATGGGGAGGGAACGAAATTGTTGAAGAGCCTAGGGGAGACTGGATGGTTTATCCTAAACGGAAGTATAGAGGGGGATGAGGAAGCGAAATATACACGTTCAGGAGGAAAGAGGGAAACGGTAATTGATTATGTGGTAGTAGACGACAAGGTAAGGCAGAAGGTCTTAAAAACTTCAGGTAGGGGACTATGTAGATTCGGATCACTTTCCCATAATAGTGACAGTAGAGGAAGAAATGGGTAATAACAATAAGGATCAAAAGGAAGCAAAAGTAACAAGAGCAGGAAGAGGGGATTAGTCAATGGAAGGTAAAGAACAGTTTAAAGAAAAAGTCAGGAATACCAAAATGGGGTAAGGCAATATAAACAAGGAAATGGAAATAATGATAGGAGAAATAAAAAGAGCGTTAGAGTGCACAAGCAAAAAAGAAGTTAGTGAAGTAGGGGAAAGAAGTGGATGGGATCAGGAATGTAAACAGATGAAGAAGGAAGTGAGAAGGGAATTAAGAAAATGTAGAAAAGGAACCAGTAGTGGAGAAGAATATAGGGGAAAAAAGAAGAAGTATGCTGAGTTGTGTGATCAAAAAAAAAAAGAGGAGGAAAGTAAATGGTTTGAAGAAGAAGCGGAGAAGGCTAGGACGGAAGAGGAGGTTTGGAAGGTTGTAACTAGAGAGAGAAGAAGAAGGAAAATTGTAAACCAAGATATTGAGACGTTAGAATGGAAACAATATTTTATGGAAATGCTAGGAGTCGTAGAGAGAAAAGTTAGGAAAGGAGGAAAAGATGGCAGGGAAACAGATGAGGAGGAGGCATAGATGAGATTCCAAATGAAGTCTGGAAATATGGGGGGACAGAATTAGAGAAATGGGTATGGATAATGTGCAGTAGAGTATGGAGAAGAGAGGGATGGCCAGAGTTATGGAAAGAAGGAATAGTGATAACAATAGTTAAGAAAGGCAAAGGGGAGGGAATTAAGGATTATAGAGGAGTGACACTAATGCCAACACTGTATAAAGTATATGTGACAGTTTTATCGGCAAGGTTAAAAAAAGAAGTTGTGGAAAAAAAGATAGAACCACCGAATCAGACAGTGTTTAGAAAAGGGATGGGGGTGATGGGCAATATGTATGTTCTGAACTATCTAGTAAATAAGAGGATTAAAAGGGCGGAAGGGGCAATAATAGCAATGTTCGTGAACTTAAAGGCGGCGTTTGACTCATTAGACATAGGCGAGATAGAAAAAGTTATGGTGAAAAAAGGGATACGAGGGGGATTAATAAAGAGAGTATTGGAAATTTTTAGAGAGACAAAAAGCAAGGTAAAGGTAGGAGAAAATGTAGGAGATAGCTTCTGGTTGGTGACAGTAGTAAGGCGAAGATGTCGTCTGAGCCCACTTTTATTTAATATATTAATATCAGACTTGGAAGAAGAAGTGAGGAGAAAAGGGTGGGGAGCAGTTAGGATAGGGAACGAAAAGATATATACACTGACATACACAGATTATATAGTGCTGATGGCAGAGCATGAAGAATGGATGGCGGGCTTGATTACAGGATTAGAGAAATACTTAGATGGTAAAAAGTTAAAACTAAATGTAGAAAAGATAAGGATAATGAGGTTTAGAAAAAGAAGGGGAAGAAAGAAAGAATGGGCTGGGAGATGGAAGGAAATAAAATTAGAAGAAGTAAAAGAGTTTAAGTAGTTAGGATATACCTTGCAAACTAGTGGATATTATAGAGCTCATATAAGAGAAAGGATAAAAAAGCAGCAGGGGCAACGAAGCAGATATGGGAAAAAGGAAAAAGAAGGTTTAAAAAAAATTGGAGAAGGATAATGTGGTCATTTGATACGCTGGTATGGCCCGTATTGGCTTATGGAGCAGAAATATGGGGATGTAAAGAAAGGAAAGAGATTGAGAGATTACAAGAAAGGTATATAAAATGAACGCTGGGGGTAGACTGGAGGACGCCGGAATATATGGTGAGAGAAGAAGCGCAAAGGGATAAATTAAGTACTAAAGCGGGAAAGAGGGCATGGAGTTTTGAGAAGAAGGTGAGGGAGGGAAATGGAGAGGAGTTCACGAGAAAGTGTTTAATGGAAGTAGAAGAAAGGAGAGGGAGGGCGATGAAATTCACGAGATGGGAAGAAGAAAGAAGGTAGTTCTTTAAGGTTAGAGATATAGAAGGCGGGACTGGAGTAAACCATGAAGCATTGGAATAAAGGGAGAGGGAAAAACAAATAATAGAAAGATGTGGGATGATTAAAAAAATTTTGTTGGTGTGTGTATGAATCTAATAATAACTGGCAACATATGAGTCAGTCTCAGTCGATCATTCTGAGGGTATACTTGTAAGGGATAAGGTACCAAGGCTAATAAATCTTTGGTTCCTAATAAAGTCGTATTAAACTATACTTAACGTATCAATAATTTAAACCGTATAGTAGCCCAAAAACTGCACCTTCATTCGTTAACATTACCGTAGCGGTTTGCTCCAGGAGCAATTTTCAATTCGAAGATCTGGCTTCATGTGTAGTCGTGATGTTCACAATTATTAATGCGTTGTTCTTATGATGATCATTATGTTTATTAAATAATAAGTTTTCAATTCAACATAAAGTTACTCTCTGTTGCAGAATGCGGTGACGAAATGCCGTGTCAAGGCTTAGGAGAACATGCGCATTTTAGTAATTTTGGTATGGCTTTTCTGACTTTGTTCAGAGTGGCAACTGGTGACAACTGGAATGGTATTATGAAAGATACTTTGAGAGATAATTGCGATGATTCTGAAGACTGTGTTCGAAATTGCTGTGTTAGCTCCATTATTGCTCCTATTTTTTTTGTCATATTTGTTTTAATGGCTCAATTTGTTCTCGTTAACGTCGTAGTTGCGGTATTAATGAAACACTTAGAGGAAAGTCATAAACAGGTTCGTATACGTTCCTCTATAAAATTTTTTGCTCAATTATAAACAATCAATATTTCTGGGTTCATATAAGAAAATCATCGAATTATTATTCTTTCCAGGTACAAAATGTGATTGTAGTCATTTTGATACTGGTCATTCTTTAACAAGACCCAATTTATAAGAATAAAATCATCTCCATCTTGGGAACTTTGTGAACGCTTCACAAAGTTCACAAAGTTTCCAAGATGGAGACGGGGCATATCTGCTCCGTCTTCACGAATCATTTATCTTTTTACCATAGTTTGAACAATAGTTTCATCATATAAATAAAAAGTACAAATCTTTCTACAGTGCTACCTAGAAAGTTTTATAGATATTTAAAAAAAACATGGAACTCACACATAAAGAAATCTACAGGGAATCTTTTTAATCTGTTTTAAGCTCTGACGAGGGAAACGAGCTGTGTTTCCAAAACCTAATCGATTCGAATTTCTTTTAAGTAAATTTTAACTACTAATCTGGAAGATGTTGTATTTATTAGGTTCTTTCCTAAATTTATATAATTAATAAGATCCATATTTTGGCTTTAAGATTAGAATGATTATATTCTGATTATATAAGGGGTATTTGTTTCAAACATCAGGTTTCTGCAAACAAATATTTTTATGATTTTAGGAATTATTAGTGTATTATATCACTAGTAGCGTTAGGCAGGTCTTTACGGAGACTGCAGGGCCGACTGAAAAGTAAGTCGAGAAAACATACGTATCGCAAGTGCCTTGGCATATTTTTTACACGCGGGTATGTCTTCATGGTTACGAACCAGTGATAGTTCCGCTCTTCCCGGAGGCGCCTATCATGAGAACAATTACTTTAACCGAAAATCGCAGTTCCAGAAAATTTGCCACTTCTCGTTTTGGACAATTGACTCTATCTCCCTCACAGCGCTCGACTGGGCAAGGTTGCGGCCAACAATACGTCTGTTGAGATACGTCGTTTCCGCGTGAGTGGAGCACCTGGATAGTATGTGTTCTAGGTAATCAGCGTGTGCATGACACGCTCTCCACCTACCGCTGGGAATCCTTGACGTTAAATGCGGTTACGGTATTCTAAGGTGAAAATAAAACCGTCTTGGCATGCGAAAATAAAACCCTCTGTACGTGAATTAAGTCCTGATAATCTTAGAAAAGCAAAAAGTTTGGTCCTTCAAAAAGGACTGATCTTCTACATTTCTGTGAAAGTTTCCGTGGATTTTCTTGTAGAGTAACTGATTCAGGAATGTTGTAACCTCTGATTTCTTTTTTTCGGCTTTCAAGTGTGAGGAATCCATATGGAGTAATGCACTTTCGTCACTTCTGATCTTAAAATTCAGGACAACTGTCTAAGCCGCTTGCACCGCGGCTTTGTAAAAGAACGCTTATTTTTCAATCATTGAAGATTTAGAAGTCCCAGTCCGCCTTGATGGCGTGAGATGTATAATCGCGGAACAGAAGAATTGATATGCAAGCTCTTAAGTATATATATGATCTTACGCGTGGCGATATCAAGGACCGCGGTCTCGTTCCTCGTCGATTAAACCACCCCAAACGAGTACAGTAGAACCGAGACAACCAGCATAACACCCGTGTTTTGCCAACAATATGTTGCTTGCATGTCAGTAGCCTTTACTTGTTTAGTGTCCGATGGTAGATCTTTAGTTCTTTGGTTAACTTTCGAACCCTTCCCGTAAACGGTCTACCAGATTTTATGTAGTCAATCACACATTGAACAAAGGACGCATTCTGTCTTGCCCATCCAATCTTCTTATTCAGTCGATGCAAGCGTTTTTTTGGCCTTTTGATTCATCGGCGGTTTTAGACTTAAATTTGAATCAGCCAAAGCTCTCGCCACATCATAAACTGCGCAATTGATAGTCCAGAGGTCAGACTCCTCCGAGATATCCTCACGAAGGAAGGTATCCATTTCAGCCAGATCTTAAGGCTTAGCATGAACTTGAATGTTAATTTTTCTTGTTGTCCTGATATCGCGATCATCTATAAATACGTACCTGCTTTCCGCGGTTGGTCTTAATGTCGCTTTCTCCTCTTCTTCTGCAGCTCGTTCATACAGCTATTGGGGAATTGCTACACGTACATATAATAATGCTGGAATTGTAGCAGTCTAGCAAGTAATCCTTGAGTAGATTCATTTTCTCAATATGAGTGTTTTGCCGGTTTGTCACCGTGTTTCCATCTAAATTATTTTAAGCACTGTTTCGTATCGGCACTGTTTGCCGACCCATTGTCGGGTTCTCTGTGTGTTCGATCGTTTTTAACCGTATCTACAACTTTTTTGTGATTTGGTGGTGTCATTGCTGTTGCAACGAGTAGCTAGGGAAAGGGTTCGTCCATCCTTATAGAGCCCCGCATGCAAGGAAAAGGTTGAATACTATAAGAGGTATAAGAGGTCGCTCCGCTTGGGGGATATTTCTTCCGGACCCTCTATCCACAACGCAAGCATGCGTCTGGCGGCTTTGTCACAGATCTTTCAGTTCGATTCTGAAGAAATGATTATTATTATAAAGTAAATTAAATTATTATGTGAAAAGTTCTAGGCTTCGGAAGTGACGTTCATGGTTCCTTAAAGCAACCAAGAACAGCCTTTTGCATTCGGTTGGCGATGGAATGAGCCTGACGCTGACAATCCGGAATCTTCTTGAGTTTGCTAAGAAATTCAGCTTTCATACTTCCAAGACAGCCTATTATGAAAACTACAAGATAGACTTTGTAGCCTTTGTACAGCCGCCTCAGATCGAAAAGAAGAGCTTGATATTTCGCTCGTTTGTCTTCCTCCTTTGCCGTGGTATTACCATCGGCTAGTGCAGAGAATTCAATCACATAAATGATCTTGGTCTTCAGATCTTGGAGAATAATATCAGGCTTCGTAGCACTAATACGTTGAGTGGCGGAGAAGTATAAATTCCAGTAGATCTTACACTGATCATTCTCCACAATGGACTCGAGTTCCTCCTGGGCGTATTGCAAAACGGGCAATAGATCAACACTATAAAAGTGCCTAAGATGGTAATATAACCCTTTTAGAGCCGCATTGTGTCTCCTTATCTACCCGAAACGTGCATACTTTGAGTATCCACTGAGAACATGTCCAAGTGTTTCCTGCTCTTGCTTGCACGCTCGGCAGTTAGTATCGTCTACATGAAAGGACATATTTCGCTTCAAAAAAGTGTTAAACCAAAAGTTGAATGTAGCCAACTGACTTTTGCTCCAAGACGCCCAAATATACACCACGAAATTCTTATGGAAGTCAACAAACGTCAACTTTGCATTGAATTATAAAAATATGTGACGAGATGTCATGCGTGAATCCTAGATAGTATGAGTCTTCAGTGTTTGTATATCATGGAGCAGTCGGCGTTTTTTGCCCATACGCGCCCCCAAGCGGTATTTATTAGTAAATTCGGGATTCGCGTCGTCCACCGCGCGCGCTCACCGCTTGAGCAGACAGGTGCTGCACAGTGGGCTGAATCGGGAATTTACTGTTCAAAATCACCAACAGCCTACAATTCATAAAGGATTTTCACATTTTTGTTAGAAGTGATCAGCAGTAGTTGCACAAGAGCGTCTATGGATTAGATTTTTTAATTTTTATCACTTTCTATTTTTTATATAAATATACGAAGAGCGAAAATGAGACTACTTTTCATGTTGGCATTATCTCTAATCTGCAAAGGTGGTCTTGCTGGAACGAGTGGTATGTTCGATGGAGGATGTTGCTCTTCTTCTTGCTAATAAAGTGCTTCATATCCGTTTTCGTGCAAAAAGGATACCTGATATCTTAAATACTGAGGCATTTTATGAGCATATTCTGAGTGCATATTGATCCAACGGTCATGTTCTTATGATTGTACGGGGCTATTGCCTGGTCGTCGCCTCGTTTCGGTCTTATTGCAACTCCCAGCTGAACCATGGCCTCCATCCGAGAGAGGCCTACTGTGCGTGGCACTGCGCGATACTGGTAACGTAAGCGCATATTTCGTTGCATTGGGGAGTTAGCCCAATGCAACGTGGCTGACTGCAAGAGCCGGAGTTAAAGTTCACTGCAAGAGCCGATGCTGTTCATATGATGTTGGTGTTTTTTTTCTAAGATAATGGTAAATTATAACAATGTTATTGGTTGGAAATGACATACTTCAGAAAAATTAGGACCTCATGGTATTACAGATCCTTTATTTAGAATAAGAATTCAAAGCTTCGAGAGTCTGTTTGCTAGCCACAAGAATAAAATCGCAGAATCTAGCAGATCAAAAACGCTCAATATCTGTGAACAGACTGCCTTCGGCTGTTGAAATAGCTACCATCTAAATGGAAGCGGAACAGCAGCTTCCTATTAATG
>CAKNWW010266172.1:0-10787 GCA_932074435.1 Andricus kollari
TCTATTTTATGCAAATAGTATTATTAAAAAATAATTCTAATAACAAATTATTATGAAATTCTGGAACATCATGTTCAGCATACTGTCAGTAAATTTGTATCTTTTACGACTCATACCATACGAATATTGTGTTTAGTATTTTCAGGAGGTAAACGTTACGTATTAGACCTTGTTTCCAATTAGGTCACTTGGCTCCACTCTATAGAAACATTATAAAACTCTCCAAAATAACGTAAACTTTTTCATGATTCTCCTTGCTTACTATTTAGATTGTGCAAAGTCATTTATGTTTTTACTAAAGTTGTGTCCATTAAAAACATTTTTTTGCTAAATTCGTATGATTTTAAATTCTTCAAATGACAAGTCGAAGATATTTAAACTTTAAGCGTTTTAAGAGAAGTTCAGTTTGAAAATGTTATGTTAGGTTTAAACATTTTCAATCTGAAAACTTCAAACCTTAACAGTGAACACTCTACTTAGAAAGGTTCGGTCATTGTCGCAATTTAAACAGAAAATTTAAAGCTTTTCATTTTCGACGAGTGTATGCAGCCTCAAGGTGGGATTAAGAGCTTAAAAGATATTCATTATTTCAGAATATTAGTAATTCCTGTTGAAAAAATTATTAAAATTATCTATTTTTGCAAGATTTTCATAAAAAGTTAAATATAATCAACAACTGAAGCTCTAAAAAGAAAATTGGAATCAGAACGGGTTAATACATTATCGGCTTGAATTAAAACTTGGCCCATATAAATTTTTCTACTTCGATTCATCACTTTATTTCATACTGTGTTTATTACATTTATTATTTATACATATTGCAAACAATATTTATTTGGGCGTACGCCCCACACAATATTTTTTGCAGCACTGGAATGAAAATTCACTTTTTGACGGTCCGTCAAGTATAGACATAAAACAGATGCCAAAAAGCCTTTTTTTATACCTAGGCAGAGAAAAATAATGCAAATCTTTTTTAACTGTTTTATGACAATGATTTCTTAATTTTTGAATAATTTTAATTTCCATTTCTATATGCTGTAACTACACGCGCATTGAAAAAATCAATACTTATTACCGTGTGAAAATTTTCCCTGGAATTGGCCGAGAATCTCCCGGGAGCTTACTCTAGGGGATCGAACGTGAATTTCTCGAGAGTCAACGGGCAACTCTCGGGGGATGAGCAGCAAACTCTCGGGAATTGAACAGTAAACTTACGGAACATCCAACCGATGTACCATATACTTCTTCTCTGGGGGACTTTGTCTATACGAGTTCTTGAGGGTTCCTTAAATCGATCCCTCGAGCAAAAGAAATTTGACACTTGCACCAGGTGTACCAAATGTATTTTCTCTGAAGAAGTTTGGTTTTACGAGTACTTTAGGGTTCCTGAAATCGGTTCCTCTAGGTAAAGAAATTCGACCTTGCATCAGGTGTACCAAATACATCTTCTCCAAGAAAGGATGATTTTACGAGTACTTTAGAGTGCCTGTAGTCAGTTTCTTGAGGTCACGGCATTCAACCTGTGCACCAGGTGTATGAAACACATCTTCTCGGGGGAAGTTTGTTTCTACGTGTACTTGAGGGTTCCTTAAATCGGCCCCTCGAGAAAAAGAATTTGACCCTTGCACCAGGTGTACCAAATATATCTTCTCCGAAGAAGTTTGGTATTACGAGCACTTTAGGGTTCCTGTAGTCAGTTTTATGAGGACACGACATCCAACCTGTGCACCAGGTGTATAAAACACATCTTCTCCGGGGAAGTTTGTTTCTATGACTGCTTGAGGGTTCCTGAAATCGGTTCCTCAAGGTAAAGAAATTCAACCTTACACCAGGTGTACCAAATACATTTTCTCTGAGGATGTTTGGTTTTACGAGTACTTAAGGGTGCCTTTAGTCAGTCTCTCGAGGCGACGACATTCAACCTGTGCACCAGATGTATAAAACACATCTTCTTCGGGACAGTTTGTTACTACGAGTACTTGAGTGTTCTTGAAATTGGTTCATCGAGGAAAAGGCATTCGTAGGTGCGTAAACCTGGAAGTACCACCATGCCCAAAACATGTATAACCTATGCCAGAATTAAGGGCTCATTTAAGGCTCATTTAATACCCAAAACCCAAATTTTGGGCTCTGCATTTTGTTCGTTTAAAATGCACGGTACGGCCAGGTTTACGTAAAGATAGCAGTACCATGGTGAAAATATTTGTTTAATCAACTTTTTTCTTTCACAGTAATTGAGGGCCCATTTAGGGCAC
The DNA here is from genome assembly GCA_932074435.1 of Andricus kollari. Taxonomy (NCBI): domain Eukaryota; kingdom Metazoa; phylum Arthropoda; class Insecta; order Hymenoptera; family Cynipidae; genus Andricus; species Andricus kollari. The sequence goes on from CAKNWW010266172.1 coordinate 2,259, forward strand.
TTGAATGACCACCGGCGCAATTTTTCAAAAACAACCCCTATCACAGAAAAACTACCCTGAAAAATAAATATGCACTAATTAAAAAAGTGAGTACATCAGAATTAGGGGCTCATTTTACGCTGTCCAAGGACCCCTCAGACTCGAAAACCACCCCGTGAACGAATTTGACATTAACCTAATAATGAAGTATATTAGCAGTTTTTGCTTTTCTTGGACCGTGCACAAACAGTGTATAATCCATGCCAGAATTAAGGGCTCATTTAAGGCACATTTGATACCCAAAGGCCAAATTTTGGGCTCTGCATTTTTTTTAAATGCACGGTACTGCCAGCTTCACGTAAAGCAAGCAGTACCATGGTAGAAATAATTGTTGAATCAACTTTTTTCTTTTGCAGTGATTGAGGGCTCATTTAGGGCTCTTGAATGACCCCCGGCGCAATTTAAAAAAAAAACCCCTATCACAGAAAAACTACCCCAAAAATAAATCTGCACCAATTAACTTTTTTCTTTCACAGGAATTGAGGGCTCACTTAGGGCTCTTGAATGAGTCCGGCGCAATTTTTCAAAAACAACCCCTATCACAGAAAAACTACCCCAAAAATAAATATGCACCAATTAACTTTTTTCTTTCACAGGAATTGAGGGCTCACTCAGGGCTCTTGAATTAGTCCGGCGCAATTTTTCAAAAACAACCCCCATCACAGAAAAAGTACCATGAAAAATAGATATGCACTAATTAACTTTTCTCTTTTACAGGAATTGAGGGCTCATTATGGGCTCTTGAATAAACCTCGGCGCAATTTTTCAAAAACACCCCAAGCACAATAAAACTACCCTGAACAATAAATATGCACTAATTAACTTTTTTCTTTCACAGGAATTGACGGCTCCTTTAGGGCTCTTGAATGAACCCCGGCGAAATTTTTTAAAAACAACCCCTATCACAGAAAAAGCTACCCTGAAAAATAAATATGCACTAATTAACTTTTTTCTTTCACATGAGTCAAATGCTCATTTAGGGCTCTTGAATGAACTCCGGCGCAATTAAAAAAAAACCCTATCACAGAATAACTACCCTGAAAAAGATATATGCACTGATTAACTTTTTTCTTTCACAGGAATTGAGGGCTCATTTAGGGCTCTTGAATAACCCTTGGCGTAATTTTTCAAAAACAACCCCTATCACAGAAAAACTACGCTAAAAAAAATACACTAATTAAAAAAGTGAGTGCATCAGAATTAAGGGCTCATTTAAGGCTCTTCAACGACCCCAAAATCAAATTTCCAAAAGCACCCTTTAAAATTCGGAATCTACCCGTTACCCAAAAGTACCGACAAAGTACAGGAAAAAGTATTGTATCAGTGTGGAATATTTTTTAGTTATCCGGAAACAGGAAAAACTATTTTAAAAACCACCCCTAAGACTCGACAACCACCCCGTAAACGAATTTGGCATTACACTAAGAATGAATTATATTAGCAGTTTTTGCTTTTCTTGGACCGTGCACAAACAGTGTATAACCTATGCCAGAATTAAAGGCTCATTTAAGGCTCATTTAATACCCAAAAGCCAAATTTTGGGCTCTGATTTTTTTTTAATTCATGGTACTGCTAGCTTTACGTAAAGCTGGCAACCATGAGCCTTAATTCTGTCATAGGTTATACACTGTTTGTGCACGGTCCAAGAGAAGCAAAAACTACTAATATACTTCATTCTCAGTTTAATGTCAAATTCCTTCACGGGGTGGTTTTCTAGTCTTAGGGGTGGTTTTTAAAATAGTTTTTGCTGTTTCCGGACAAATAAAAATATTCCAATCTGATGCAATACTTTTTCCTGCACTTTGTCGGTATTTTTGGGCAAGGGGTAGTTTTCGAATTTTATGGGATGGTTTCGGGAATTTGATTCTGAGGTCGTTGGAGAGCCTAAAATAGGCCCTTAATTCTGATGTACTCACTTTTTTAATTAGTGCATATTTATTTTTGAGGGTAGTTTTTCTATGATAGGGGTTGTTTCTTAAAAATTGTGCCGGGGGTCATTCAAGATCCCTAATTGAGCCCTGAATTCCTGTGAAAGAAAAAAGTTAATTAGTGCATATTTATTTTTCAGGGTAGTTTTTCTATGATAGGGGTTGTTTTTGAAAAATTGCACCGGTGGTCATTCAAGAGCCCTAAATGGGCCCTCAATTACTGCGAAAGAAAAAAGTTGATTAAACAAATAGTTCTACCATGGTACTGCTAGCTTTACGTCAACCTGTCAGTACCGTGCATTTTAAACAAAAAAATTCGGAGCCCAAAATTTGGTTTTTGGATATTAAATGAGCCTTAAATGAGCCCCTACTTCTGGCATAGGTTATACACTGTTTGTGCATGGTCCAAGAAAAGCCAAAACTGCTAATATACCCGATTCTCAGTTTAATGTCAAATTCCATCACGGGGTGGTTTTCCAGTTTTAGGGGTGATTTTTTAAAAAGTTTTTGATTGTCTGGGACAACTAAGTAATATTTCAAACTGATGCAATACTTTTTCTTGCACTTTGTGAGTACTTTTGGGTAAGGGGTAGTTTTCAAATGTTAAGGGATGGTTTTGGAAATTTGATTTCGGGGTCGTTGGAGAGCCTAAAATGAGCCCTTAATGCTGATGTACTCACTTTTTTAATTAGGGCATATTTATTTTTTATGGTAGTTTGTGTGTGATAGGGGTTGTTTTTGAAAAATTGCGTCGGGGGTCACTCAAGAGCCCTAAATGAGCCCTCAATTCCTGTGAAAGAAAAAAGTTAATTAATGCATTTTTTTTAGGGTAGTTTTTCTGTGATAGGGGTTGTTTTTGAAAAATTGCGCAAGGGGTCATTCAAGAGCCTTAAATGAGCCCTCAATTACTGTGAAAGAAAAAAGTTGATTACACAATTATTTCTACCATGGTACTGCTAGCTTTACGTAAAGCTGGCAGTACCATGCATTTTTTCAAAAAATTGCAGAGCCCAAAATTTGGCTTTTGGGTATTAAATGAGCCTTAAATGAGCCCTTCATTCTGGCATAGGTTATACATGTTTTGGGCATGGTGGTACTTCCAGGTTTGCGCACCTGGCATTCGTCCCTTTCACCAGATGTATCAAATACGTCTTCTCCGAGGAAGTTTGCTTTTGCGAGTACTGTAATGTCTCTGCATACGGACCCTCGAGGACACGATATCCAACTCGTGCAATAGGTTTATAAAATATATATAACCAACTATCCGAATAATGTGTATAAATTAATTAATATTACATCAATTCTACATATAGGGTAGATACACGAAATAACGTAATAACATAAATATATAATAATAAAATAATGAATAAATGTAATAATAATAATGTAATAAATTATGTCTATACCTTTTAACATTTCCAAACAAAGCAAAATGAATACATGTGCACAATCAGTATATTACGAAAAATCTGTTGGCAAAATATATACAATTAATAGCGTAATAACATTTGATTTTATTATTAACGCTCTTTATTGTTAAAAGACAAACAATCGTATTTGAGAAAGCGTGCGACTTTCTGTTCTAGTTTTTAATATGAATGGGATGCAAACAGTAAGAATTTCGTACTAGTGTTATAATGGATTTAAAATCAATCGTCGTTTCATTTTGTATAATCTCTGCACTTATATCATTGACGCGTACAAGTTTCGGAACTACAGCGAATAAGGATTTTTCAATAAAAGCAAAGTACTTTATAATATCATATGAAGACCTATTGTTCGAAGTGATGTTATTATTTTTTATTTTATTTTCTCTGTCATAAAATGTTGAAGTAAACGTATATTGGAAGAATCTAACTTTGCAGTAAATTATTATACGGGCATTGTACATATCTTGAACAGAAAACTCAGTTGCTACCTGTAAGGCTTCAATTTCGTCAGTTGTCAAAGTATATTCTATTGTGCGGCCGAGCGGACATGCCCCATTATTTCTATGTTTTATATAATTGCTTTGAATATGTAGAACCTGCTTTAGCGCTTGCACTCCTTTGGTAGTTTTTATGGTATTAAAAATTTCCACATCGGTTTTATTAAGACCATGGGCAATTTTCATAAGATAACCATTACCATTCTTGAAGGAGAATGCTGACTAAGCCCAAAGAGGTCCCCACATTTGAACAAAAAGTGCCATGTGCAATAACTGATCAACGTTATAAGAACACTTGTTTAGACCATAAAGGCGTTCCACATCTAACACGAAAATGTTCAATAATGTATTTGCTAAATTAAGTTCTAAAAGATCGATTTCATTCTGTAGAAAGATATATACAGCACGCACGAGAAGCAAAAAAGCTTGTAGTAAGTGAAAGACAATATTCCTCTTAAAATGAGGGGTCCGTAGAATAAAAAAAATTCTCTGATCTCAGAAGCTTTCCAGAATTTTAAGTCTTCCAAAGATCGTGTTGGTCGTGGCATACCGTTGGGTGGTTTAATGCCAATTAAATGTTCATCAATTCGTTTACGAGCTTCTTTATTTAAGTAAAAAGTGAATTTCTATATTTGGTACTTAACCAAAGATTAAGTAGCATCAGCATTACCCTTAATAAGATAGCGTGCATTTACTCGGAAACAAATCCTTTGCTTGTATCAAAGTAGGGTAGGTTTGCAGCAATAGATTTCTGAGATAAAACATGTTTATTATCTTCAAAGATTTCGTTTGAGTTTCCATGCGAGCTTTTGTCCTTAGAGAGGGGTTCTTATCAAGAATAGCATACACGTGATTTGAACCTAATCGAACCTTACAAGTTTGTTCTTTATGTTCACAAGAAACACATTCGTACTCACTATTGTATTGATGTACATTTTGGACGGAAGCTTATGCCGGTGCGTCTAGATCTAGAGTTTCTATTGGCACAAGGACTTTGTTCCCGGTAAGAAGGCTTGCATTCAGAGGTATTAAAAATTTCAATACCTATGAATGCCGTTTCTGTCCTTCTTTTTTGAATCCCTGATTAGCAGCGAAAATATTTATATTCCAATCCCTTTCAAAGCCGATCGGAGCTGTCAAATGTAACCTGAAATAAATTAAAAACGCCATTTTCGTTTAACGCATTAGAACTATTAGAAGGCGCTTGAGAAGCATGAAATTGGCAAAATTTAGTAAGTTTGTGCATAAAACTACATAACTTCATCACGAATATCTCGCTTCATTTGAATGTGATCAATTAAAAATATATAAAATCATGATACAAAATTTAAAAAAATTAGTTTTCATCACAGCTACCTGGTGTATCAATCAATCTTGACAACATAATATGACTAATACTTTGTTTTTAAGTGCTTTCAACCTCATTATTATTCGAAAAACAGTAAATAAGAATAGTGAAATGTGCAAGTTAAAAAGGGATTAAAAATGTTCTATTTCATGGTCGATTTGGGGTATCCAAATGTATGCAGAAAAATGTTGTCGCCGCTGGGTACAGAAAGGGATTCAGTTTAAGAGATAACTTCTACTGATATGGGGATTCAAAATGCGAGGACAAAAACGGTATCGAAAAGGATTCAATAATTGTCACGTCACCATTGAACAGGAAATTTTCGAATACTTTTTAATGCAAGCCTTCTTACCGGGTTATTATTTAAGAAGCCAGTAGATGGATGTTTCACTCAACACCATTTGTAAAAAGGATCCTGTAGTGATGATACAAATGGTTTTAAACAATCATTCATTGCTGTTTTTTTGATGTTACGATTAGAATAATATAGTAGTCCACAGACAAATTGAAAACTTCTTCTGTGCTGGGGAGATATATTAAGAATCTGTCCAAAAACGGGCCAGAAATTACTGTCAGATTCTTCGGCGGTTGGGACACCATCAGTAATCCACAACAGCATTACAGTAGAAGTCCGATAAATTTCTCATTTCGGGGATGTAGGGGCGGAAAATTTCAGGAATTGCGGACTCATCGGATGCCCCCTCTAGTAGCACGATATTAGGTGCGCGCATGCGTAAGAATGATACCCAAATCATAAGCACAATAGCACACGTAGTGGGACAACCCCAATTAGTATACGTGCTGTGCGTGTGATGACGTTTTAAGGGGACTGTACACTTATTTGGACGGCAACTTATCGGACTTGTCCGGTATATCATAGGCTTCCAAAGGGACAGTTTGTACCGAACGTTAAAATTCAGAACCGGATACAATATCAAAAATCTTATCCTACTTTCTCACATATTCAACTGCATATTCTTCAATAAAATTAGAAAGTTTCCTCACTTCAAAGGCATCTTTTAGGATGGATCGAATATAATATTCCAAGAACATTTAGCTGATGTCTAAACTGCCGCAACGAGTAAATTGCGTGATTGGTGGTTCAACATTCCACTCTCCAAGGTATTGGAAACAATCGTCACAAATGCGATGCTTTTTTATAACGTCCGATTAAGAGTTAGGTAATATTCGATTTAAAGTGTTCTAAAGTTTATACTTCGTTTTTGGAACACTATTTCGGTCGGGTAAAAAAGCATCTATCAATTTTAAATTATTTTCTAAAACTGTTTTAGATAAATAATTTTTAACGTAAAATTCCAAAATGAGGTGTAATGCACTACTGCAGTTAATAGTAGCGTTTTCATAAAGTGGTTGATATAACCAGTCTACTTCAGGATTATCCTCATCAAAGTCCAAGTTATCGTCATCGTTATCGTCAGTGCCATGAGTCTCAGGTTGAGACATAGAGTCAAGTGATAAAGCAGAAGCTGGTGAATATTAACGATCAACTAGTGGAGTTGATGAAAGTTCATCTTTATCTGTTGCATTCGATGATACATCTGTGAGTTGGGCATAGTATGCAGTTTGAAAATCTCTTAACAGAAGGTCGTCATCCACAGAAGGGTCATTCTTCAGGTCAATTTCAGACGTTGCACTCTCTAAATATGAATCAGTGAAGAATTCACTGATTGAAATAGTATTTGGACATTTCACTGGTTAATCAGTGATTCTGGACTTTTTCACTAATCAATCCAGTAACATCAGAGTAAATGATGGCAGACATTACCCCTAAGTTTTGAAGTAAAGCGCTGTTATTATCCTTTTACTTGAGTTGCAAAAATAATTTTGTGATTAAACAAATTTATGAATTTTCGGACTGTAAGTGAGTTAACTTTACTGCGGCAAAAATATAATCCAACTCGTATAAAAAGTACTTACCTGACGGGTGTGTACATGACAGGCGAATTTTGAAAGTACAGAAATAATATGAGGTTTTTTGTCATTTAGAAGCATCAAAACTTTTCACATTTTTTAATATTTGATCACATTTATGTGTTTCAAGTTTTTACTATGATTATTTGATTGAATATACTAAATTCGTATTTTATTATGAATGCTAAATTGACGTGGTGCAGTGCTGCCAACTCTCAAAAGTGTTACTTTCACTTAATGAATAAGTAACTTTTCACTGGTTGTCAGTGACCGGATTGTAACTATTTGAAGCAGTGAGATTTCACTGACAATCAGTGACTTTTCACTGATTCAGATTTAGAGAGCATCCATGAATTCTGAGTTCAATAAAAGGCCCTCATTATTGCTGAAATAATTACTCCAGTTCATTTCAGAGAGTGCATCAGTGAATAGCGTATGCTCTACATTATTGTGTGGAACTTCAGAGTCAGTGCTTCTATTTATTTTTACTGCTGAGTCCACTTCGTTATAACCGTTTTCAGAATTCTAAAAAAATTCATGTGCTCAACTCGTTTTCATAACCATTAATTTGTCTATTCATTTACATTTTTTAGGTTAATAAAAATACAATATTAATAAATTTACCCCATTGTATTCTATATTCATGATTCCGCCCTTGAAAACTTCGTTAAAAATTATATACTACTTATGATTATGACCTGCTTTTAAATAGCTGTATCAATCGGCACCCAATTAGTTTTATAACTCCACCCAGAAAAATATTTGGTTGAATTTACAAAATTTTGTTTGAATAAACCCTAGAATATGGTTGTTATATGGACAACAAAATATTTGGTTGATCCAAGCAAATTTTTTGGTGAGTAAAATTTGTTTGATTATACTATCTCTTTTGGTTGATACAAGCAAATGTTTTGGTTGGTCCAAGTAAAATTTTTGGTTAATCCAAACAAATATTTTGCTTTATCCAAGAGAATATTTTAGTTAATACAAATAAGTGTTTTTGCTATTCTAAGGAAAGAGTTTGATTAATTTAACCAAAGATTGTAGTTCATCTAACCATAAACGACCCAGCACAATATGTACATCGTAAATGGCTGACCATGGAATTGTGTCATCTTGCGTGAATTATTTAGTAATTTAATAAACTACACTGTAAAAAATTTCTTGGGGAATTTTCCCCAAAATCGTGTTGACGCTAATTTCCACACATTTTGTGGAATTTTCCCCAATGTTTAGTGGGGAAAATTCCCCAAACATTCGTGTGGAATATTACCCAAAATGTGGTGAATTTTCCCCAACATTTGATGTGGAAAATTCCCTACGCTGTTGTGTAATAATTCCTACATTTTGGGGAA
>CAKNWW010266175.1:0-18344 GCA_932074435.1 Andricus kollari
AACAGGAAGAAAGTATCATATTTTATTATTTAGGATCGAAATTGATTGCTAAACTTATTTTGAATTTGTGTAAAATAGAATTATCTTATTTTTCTTGTAAGTGATTCACATGAATGTATATGAAATTTAATATACACGCTCCTAATGGCGATTTCATATGCTTGATATATTAATTTTAATACACATGGGTATATTAAATTTAATATTATTTTTAACACTGTTCCTTGACTGTCTTCGAGAATTTCATATTGGAGTGTTAAATGGCTTACAAATTTGTCTGTAATATTTTGTAGATGGAGTCTAGGAGTGCTTCACTGACTCTGCTGGACGCAATATAAAAAGTCTTATATTTCTACAAGCACTATTTGCATGATTTTCCAATACGATATTTTCTAATTTTCAAATGCTTTTAGACCTATCTTAAAGTCACAGACTCAGAAACATGGGTTATAGGCACTCCACGTCGCGCTTCGGTGCACAACGGGCCATGACGGACAGTTCAGTCATTAGTGCGGCCAATCATCCTAACGAAATTCAACGAGTATCTACTGTTGGTTATCTACTGTTGGAAAATGGAATGTCAAATAAAAAGTTTGTAATGGAAAAAATAAATTGTTTACTCTCACAAAATAATTAATTATACTTTTTCAATGAAAAATCGTCAAACAGGGTAGTATCACTACCGAAATGTTTTATGCTAAAAGAACCAGTCAACATTCTTGGCCGATTTTCTAGTTAATTAATAATATCTACTGGTAATCATTATGTGCTGTAGGGTAGTCTCCTCTACTTCTATTATTTTTGTATAGTTTAATAATTCCTCTACTAATTTTAACCATCTCAGATTTTACTACAGAAAATAGTGGCACTTGCTATTTTCAATCAAGAAACTGTCATATTAAACTAATATAACTTGCTATTACTGTATTAGATTAAATAAACTATCTTCTCTATCCCTCTGTTGTAACCTATTTAAGTCATTTTTCCAGCAAACAAATTCTGAGTATACTAAATATTCTTTAATAATTTTATGATATTTAGAAGTAACCATTTTTCAATTAAATCTTGAAAATGCTATTGACAAATCGAAAATTCAAAATGTTGTGATTATATAATTTATTAGAGAATTATATAAACACATATAAAAAATCAAACGCGAAGTGCGACTATTGTAATGGGAATGTGTTCCTTAAGGACGAGAGAGCCCTAAGTAAATCAATATTCTTTTTAATCTAAAATCAAAACAAATTTAATAATTTTGACATGTTTGTGATATTTTCAGTAAGCTTCTGTATATGCATTTCATTGCTAACGAACCCAAGCATGAAACATGAGCCGCACGTATAGCACGCGATGAGAATGTGCCGCACGACGGGCAATTATTTTCATTAAAATTTAGAGTTTGATTTTTGATGAAAAATAAATTTCGTTGAAAGTTTTGAACTCAATGCAATTTTTCACCGAATAAATGGAGTGAGAAAGTATGAGGGGTTTGGGGAGGGGGACTAAATCAGTGAACTGGGGGGACAATATGTAGAAGGAGAAAGGAGAATGTATTCCGCATACGTGTATTATTATTATAGTATAACAAAGAATTACAAAACGCTCCTCGAGAGAACGGTTAAAACTTTTGCATGAATCAATGTTCAGGAAGTTCCCTCAACCTCTTGATATGGAGAGGTAAGGTAAATATACATGAATTATTTACGATATCTACACATAATACCTTCGTACTTTTTCTCCTTGAAATTGTTTACAATCCTCAAAGATTATACGTCTGTCGACAATCCATCAAACACTTTACAATCCACGTGCGTCAACACATGTGGAAATTTAGATAACATCAGTTTTCGGAATTATGAATAATGCGCCGTAAAGTCTGGGAACTTTCAGAAAATTCAATGACTTACAATTAAAAACACTAAAAAATTTTAATTAAATAATGGCTCATATAAATTCCTACCAATGAGAAACTGGAATAACTGTCAAACTGCACGAAGTTTAGGGCTACACTTTTTATGATTTCTCAAAGTGTAATATTCTAAATATTTGTATGAAAAACTTGAAAACTAATCAAGGTTGTGAACTTACACCTGTGTACTTTCACACAAGAACACACTGAATTTATAATCGTAACTCTGAGAAGAAAACGATTATAATTCAGAGAAAGTTACAGTCAGATTCTCTGAAATTGTAGGAACTATTATTTTTATTTAAAGACTTATTTAAAAATGTCCATCTTGTCGTAAAATTAGTGACGTGGAAATATTTATAAGATTTGATTAGAACTGATCAGAATAAATAAAATAAGAATTTTAGATCCAAATTGTATACAGGTGTAACGGGTCAGAAGAATCACTTTAAATACTTTTTATTGTGCCTGAACTATATCGCAGGACTTCTTTATTTTAAAAGACCTATGTCGGTCAGAGGTACCAAATAGACTAACTGCCCCGTACAAGGGAAGCAGTGGCAACGGGCCCCTGCTTCTAGGACTCGAAGAATGGGGAGGATGGGAGATCCTTTGACATTCCTGTTACACAGGCAGTTTTATAGATCTTTTTATGGCGAGAAACTTTGCTGTCGGTTTAAAACAAAAAATATTATTCCTATTAAAAAAGGTTGAAGGCAATTTTGTAGATCACTGTAAAGCGAATAATTTTGTCTTTGGTTTATCTATCGTTTCTAGTGTGGTTTCATAGAAAATTAAATAAAAAATTTGTGTAGTTTAATTTTTCATAGCTAAAACTATAAATATTGGTGGTAGAAGGCTGTATAAGGAACTTGACATGTATTTTTATACCGCAAAATAGTGTATGAAAGAAACTTCTATTTAGAAACTTCCTTCCAAAGTTATCGCAACGTCAGTAGACTGCAGACATACATTATCGCAAAACCCATTTTTTTTATTTAGGGGGTCTCAAAATGTCCAGAGTTAACGAAAACTGGATGAGTTCAAATTCATATTTAGCTTATACCTTCTGTCATAAATGATGTGAATGTAAAAATTATGCACCATGAGGCTTTATTAAGTAAATTTGGATAAAGTAAGCTAATTCAAAGTAAGGCCCGTTTAATAAAATTGCTGACTTATCAGACATTTGTAGTAATTCCCTGTGGTTACAACCTTGGATTAGGTTGGATTCCGTCAGATATATCTATCCCTGTTGGAATCCTTGATCCAGCCTCACTTTGGAATAAAATGGATTCAGGTGCGTATACATTTTTCATCCAAAACTTTTTCCAGTTTTTTTGAATACACTCTGCATGTAGAAAAAGTTTGTGTTGTGTAATTTATTGAATAGTCAGAGAATTTATGATGATGGATCGCTTTCTATTTCACAGCGATCTAAAGTAAGATTCTCCTAAAAGTCAACTTCTAATGCGAAACTATTATTATCTCGGAAATCGTGTTAACGGGCATGACCGCGCGAAAATTCTTGTGAAATTTTTCTTCAGTCCTCACTATTATTGTACCATGAGAAAAGCCCCCACGAAAATCAGATTGCTATATCGAGAAGACTGGGAATCTTATCGGGAGGTAAATGAAAACCATTAAATTGGAGGAGATAAGGTAAACTGATTAAAATAAATATCTTATTCTGGAAATTTATCTTTTGTTCCTACTTATTTTTATATTTTCCAAGCTGTATGTCAGAAAAAACACAACTCTAGACTGTCACGCCCCCCCCCCCCACCCTCGCCGCTGCCGCTGAGAAGCGAAGAAGGCGGCGCGCCGCCAATCAAAATTACTCAAGTCGGCACAACCCTCTAGTATAATATATTGTATAAAGAATTGTTTGGTGGTTATTATTTTCTGAAATTAATGGCGCAGGTCATGAATGCTAAAAGTGATATTTTTTGCGAAAGAAAGTTTGCAATTATTTAAACAATTGATAACACTGGCTCCTTTCCATAGGAAAGATGGAGAAAATTCTAGTTTAAGAAAAAGAATAGTATTGAGACAATTAGGGTATAAGTTCTGAAACAAGAAAATACTGAATAATAAGCGACATCGTGTAAACGAAACGCCCACCTTGACTGGACGAATCAATTCAAGGATGACTTGCTAGACTGCTACGATGCCAGCATTATCCCTGTTCACCGAGGCTTTATGGCGCGTACGCATACTCTGTGGTGCCAGAAACACCCAGAGCTTCAGCACGTTTCGATTCAATAGTTGCGAAATCAACGTGCATATTTCTGAAAAAATGGATATGTACGCGGAGCGCTTCCCCAACCGCTGCTTGATCAAGCTGCAGCCGAAGATGAGGAAGCGACATTAAGACCAACCTCGAAAAACAGGCACCTTCTGAGCCCAACGAGGTAGAGTGTTTTTAGAAAGAGGTATACAAGATCCCGAAAACACTAAAGTTGAACGAAGATACTGACTATATCATCCGCTTCAAGGAATTTTGCGACAACCTCATAAAATATGAGAAGGACTGTTCATCACTTACTGCCGAAGAAGTGAAAAAGCACTTAGAGGCAGGAAGAACTTTTCCGGTGCTGGACCAGATTGTTGCAAGAACTTCTGGTGGAAGAAGCTTAATTCTACACAGCAACATTTGGCCCGCATATTTACCTCATATTTAAACTCGGATACTCCCATTCCACAGTGGCTGGTGTTAGGTCGTACTATACTCCTACCGAAAAAAGGCAACTTGTCCAAAGCAGAGAATTACAGGCCAATAACTTGTTTGAACACACTGTATAAGATCTTTACAGCTGTCCTAAACAACAGGATTGCTCGGCGAATTGAGCCTGTGTGGCGTGAGATGTACGGACAACGTGGCTCCAAAAAAGGTGTAGCAGGCTGTCGAGAGAACCTGCTAATTGACAGGTGTGTCTGCAAAGACGCTGCAGCTCATCAACGCATCCTGGCAATGGCCTGGGTTGACTACCGGAAAGCTTTCGATTCAACCTCTCATAGACCTATCATCTGTCTGTTTGAAAACTTGAAGGTGCATCCACACATAGTGAGATGCATGGAGAGATTGATGCCTCTTTGGAAAACCAGATTTACTATCTCATCTGGAAATTATTGCGTGGCAACGAACAACGTCACCTTCCAGAGGGGCGTCTTTCAGGGCGGTACCATGAGCCCTTTAAAATTCTTCTGAATACCTATGTGGCGACACTAACCAGCGCGAGCATAAGGTCACTCATGTATTTTATATGGATGACCTAAAGATCTATGCCTCTGGTAAAAGCAAACTTCAAACTACCATAAATATCGTCAAAAAGTACACAGTGGAGATTAGGATGGACTTTGGAACTGATAAATGTGCGAAAATTCATCTGGAGAAAGGAAAGATTGTTAGCGCTCCCAAGGACCCTGAGCTTGTGGATATAAGTGTCTCTCCGAAGCAGATACAAGCATCTTCTTCCACAGATTTGGTCTTCCAATCAGTCGGCGTTGAAGAAAGTATCTGGGACTAACATGCTTGCCGTCCCGGTTCTACTCTACTCGTTTGGGGTGGTTCAATGGACGAAGAACGAACTTAAGACCCTTGATGTCACCTTACGTAAGATAATGGATATGCATAAAAGCTTGCATATCAGTTCGTCAGTTCCGCGATTATACATTTCACGCCGACAAGGCGGACGCGGACTTCTGAATCACCAGTGTCGTCATAACCGAATTGTTCTAACTATAGCTTATATCGTATCCAATGGCAGAGATCCTCTCCTAAAGATGGTCAGGAACCACGAGATGATTGGTGAAGGAGCGTTCCTTTACAAAGCCGCGGAGCACGCTGCCGAGACCCTTGGGCTGAATTTTAACATCAGAAGTGAGGAAAGTGCATAACTCCATCTAGATGCTTCACTTCTGAAAGCCGAAGTGAAGAAAGCAGAAGTTCGAAAATTCCATCAAGAGCTACTCGACAAGAAAAAACACGGAAATTTTCACAGGAATGTGGAAAAACAGTCCTTGTCGAAGGAGCAAACTTTGGCTTTCCTCAGATCATCACGGCTTAATTCAGGTACAGAGGTTTTATTTTCGCATACAAGGACGGTGTCATTTCCACCTTAGCATACCGTGACCGCATTTTATGTGAAGAAGTTCCCAGCGATAGGTGCAGAGCGTGTCATGCGCAGGCTGAGTACCTATAACACATACTATCGGGGTGTCCCACCCACGCAGGAACGTCGTATATTTACAGACATAATACGGCCCTAAGAGTGCTTTATTACCATCTTTGTCGCTCTTATGGTGTTGGCTGCGACCCTGCCCTGCCGAACGCTCCAAGGGAGATAGAGTCAATTGTCTAAAACGAGAAGTGCCAAATTTTCTGGAACTACGATTTTCGGACAGCAGTCTCCGTTCCACACTCGAGGCCTGACATTGTTCTCCAAGACTTCGAGAAACGAACTATATTCGTGATCAAATTCTCGGCTTCGTCGGAATACAACATCACTGCTTAGGAGAAAGAACAGGAGGAATGGTACAGAAACCTTAAAAGGGAGCTGCAACGACTGTACCCTATATTCGGTACAAGTAATTGTCCGTTTAATAGGTGCTCTCGGAGGTGTGAAACTATCACTGGTTCGTAACCTTAAAGCCATACCCGCGTGCCAAAAATATGCCAAGGAACAAAATCACCTGTCGTTGTGATTTCATCGTATCCTGTGACCATCTACCTCACGGCTGTGAGACGTGGCCATAAGTGTGATTTACCGTGGTTCTACTGGGAGCCGGTGTCATTTTTTAGATGGCAGTTGCTCTCAGTGGGACCCTGCGGTGGTTGTTTAACCTTATTTTCTTAATTATATATATATATATGTCAGGTTAGGCTATAGAATTATGTTTGTGTGCGTGCAATTAGTTAAAAATGTGTTACTCGTGTGTCCTCCGTTCGTCCTTCCTGGTTTCCTTCTGATATACAGAGTAGGCTAAATATAGAAGCCCCTGTGTAAACCGGATTTTTTTTCGCGTTGTAAACGACAGCGGTGATATCCAGTCTTCCATTTTGTCTTTAGTTTAAGACTGTAGAAACTAAAGTCAACGGACTTTAGTTTCGCAAATTTTAAAGATTCCCGTTGCTAAAATTATTGTTTCGTTTAAGAATTCTTCCTAAATTATATTAATTCTCATAGAAAAAAGTCTGTAGAATTAAGAAAAAACGTAGGTCTGTAATTATTATGGATTTTTTCTCATATCCGCCATATCGTAACTAATTCTGTAATTCCTCAAGTACAAACTTTTTCCTGTGTGACCCAATGTTTATTTGTATGGGGACACTGATAGAAATGGTAACGTTGATTTAACCATATGATCGTGGGTTGAAAAATTACGAGGATATTTATAATATAATACGTGTACTTCAATCATAAAGTGTACGAAATGCACTTACTGAAATATGGTAAATACAAGTTATTTATATTTGTGGTACAAAAATTGAATATATGTGTTGCTATTGTATTAAATGTGTAATTCTATTAAACACTTGCCTGAGGGAACTATCTCTGAAATGTTGTCGTTTAGCAATACCTATGGTATGACTGATTTACCTGACCCGCTTTGTTTTGTTTACAACAGGCGCATCTTGATCGCGCATGCGCGTCTACTTTCGCAAGCAACAAGAATCGGATGGCCAAAACAGACATCCTGTATGGCTGTATCTATACCAGCAATAAAATAGGGTTAATATAATCATAAATATCGTTGTACCACCTATTAATTTCTATCAGTGGAGAGAGCATCATGCTTTATGAGGATCATATCGCCCCCGGCACAGGTTAATGTTGATCGATCGGAAAAGAAAATTTGGGAATTTCTTCTTTCGGAAAACCAACAAATTGGGGGAGATCGATCGTCAAAAATCGTAAAATAGCATTTATGTTAATCCGGTGCATTAACGCGTTTTTATGCGACAGCATAGAGTCTCGTAATGTTGTACATTACGATACAGCGGACGATCACTCTTCACATTACACTCCGCTGTATCGTAATGTACAACATTACGATACTCTACGCTGTCGCAACAAAACTTGTAAATGCACCGTCGTCACGTAAAATAGTATATGTGCTCATGCGCACAATTTGGGTCTTCACGCGACTCGATCACAATGCTCGTCGCGTAAAGACTCTCATTATGCACCTCGGCGCATAATATACTATTTTGCAACACCTACCCCAAAAGTTGACGTTTTCATGCTTCTAAATGGTGCCTAAGGGACCTTATTTGAGCAGACTGTGTGCGAAACAATTTTCGCACACGCGCAGATTGAAGAAAAAAAAAAAAAAAAAAAAAAAAAAAAAAAAAAAAAAAAAAAAAAAGGGTCTTAACTCCACTCTATGCAATATAAAATTATTTCTTTTGTTAACTCCTCCCAACACAATTTTTTCGGACGGGCGCACAGTGATAAATATGGGAAACAATTCGAGCCACGCGACGATTTTAATCAAATAATGAAATTTTTTTTTTTATTCTTGTCCAAAAATGTTATATTTAATATTTCCGGTGAGAGAATTTTGATAACGCAGGACTACAAAATATATTCGGGAGTGGAACTAAGAAGAATATACGTTTTCAGGTGCGCTGATCACGAATCCGTGACCCCTATGGCCCCTACACGTCAGGATCAAGGTCGTTTGAAGGTCAACTTCGTTAATTCAAGAGATATAATATCCCATATTTATCACTGTGGGGCGTTGTAAAAAAAGCGTGTGATACACATGCGCATAGGTGATTGCTAACTTGTGTGATTGCATCATTCGCCTGCGGCTTATGCTACAAAATTCACACTCGTACACAATCACCTATTTCGCGCACTTGTATCACAAACAATATGAATATAGTTCATGTTTCTCTAGCACCAAGGGGTGGGCGGTATGTCAAGAGTGATGATTACCTTCGCGATTATTGGCTAAGTTTCGTTGAATGTGTGTGTGTGTGTCGAATGACTTTCACGCGCTCAAAGGGCCCCTTGGCATTTTTAATAACATTTACAAATTTTAATTTTTCAAACATATATTCTTATTCGAAATTTAAAGGCGCATCTTTTTTTTTTTAAAAGTTGTAGCTCTATTCATTCTTGAAATAATTGCAAAAAACACGAATTTTGAAAACTGAAAAAATTCCGTCTTTTCTCACTTCAACTCGCTCTAATTCACATAATATTAAAGATTTATACTTCAAATTTGAAAGAATTATATTTCAAAGTATACTTTAAACGGTAGAGTAGTTTAAATTTATTTATTTTGTTATGAAAAATTGTTAATAATGTTTTTCTAGGTAAGTATACGAAAATGGTTTCAATATTTTCAATCGCAAAGTCTATCGAGGTAAGTTTAAGCTATCAAAAACTTCCAGCGGATGAAATGTTCATGAGAATTCGTAGAAGTTTTCTGTGAAGTTTTACTTCAATTGAACGAAGTGTTAATAACCTACGAGTGCTTTATTCTCTCGAGCAGCGCCGTGAGAACATAACTCAGAGACGGCTTTTAGCTGGGTATCCACAGCCATCTAGGAAAGTTGGAAAAATGTATTTTTCAACATCGATTTGTTTAAATTATTTGATTATTAGTTACATTTACAATAATTATCATTCAAATTTGTATAGAAGTTAGAATTAATTTTCGCCACCATTTTTTTTTAAATAGAGGGCTTGAGCTAGATCACACTGAATATTGCATTCTTATAATTCTTCACCTTAATCTAAAAAATATATACTTGAGATCATTAACATATTGTAACGTATAAAGGATTCTTAACAAAAACTTTATTCTAAAGAAACTAAACGCTATATGCTTAATCTTCAGCATCGTCATCGGAAGAACTATCGTCGTTAACTGCTTTCTTTGTAACATTTTTCTTATTTATTGACGAAAAATAATCATTAAAGAACTCTTGTCCTTCAGCACTGAGGTAAGGCATTAGACTCTTAATTTCTTTGATTTTAGCGGCAGTAATACCAACTCGAGGGCGATGTCATCATAAAAAATCAATCAGGTTTTGTTCATTATAATTATTAAAAGTGTCTACCTGTTCAGTAGGGTAACAAATCTGATCTGAAAATTTGTATGTGCAAATTTTTTTTAATTTTCTATTTCTCTGTTCAGGGCAAAAGGCTTTGTGTGTGTTTACAAAACATTCCAAGAAAAATATGTAGAAACAAAGATATAGTATACAAGAAAGAGAAAGAAACAAAGAAGGAGAAAGAAATAGAGCATAATTATTATTATTATTGGGAAACTATGAACTACATACAAAAATTAACCAGTGTATACTTTATCTTAGAAATAATTCCGTATATTATTATAAAAAACACAGAAATTGATGTTGAAAAATACAATTTTCCAACTTTCGTAGATGGCCGTGCCTATCCAGCTAAAAGGCGCCTCTGACTTATGTGCTCGCGGCGTTGCTCGAGAGAATAAAACACTCGTAGGTTATTAACACTTTGTTCAATTGAATTGAAACTTTACAGAAAACTTCTAAATATTCTAATGAACATTTTATTTGCTGAAAGTTTTTGATAGCTTAAACTTACCTCGATAGACTTTGCGATTGAAAAGATTGAAACCATTTTCGTATACTTACCTAGAAGAACATTATTAACAATTTTTCATAACAAAAAAAAATAAATTTAAACTACTCTACCATTTAAAGTATACTTTGAAGTATAATTTCTTCAAATTTGAAGTAAAAATCTGTAATATGCTGTGAATTAGAGCGAGTTGAAGTGAGAAAAGACGGAATTTTTTCAGTTTTCAAAATTCGTGTTTTTTGCCATTATTTCAAGAATGAACAAAGCTTCAACTTTTTTCAAGAGGAAAAAAAGATGCGCCTTTAAATTTCGAATAAGAATATGTGTTTGAAAAATTAAAATTTGTAAATGTTATTAAAAATGCCCAGGGGCCCTCCCGCCACCAGCTATCAGACTTTACATGCCCTTCTACGAACCGGCGGTTCAAATGTGTGTTCTGAGAGCTGCCGAATCCGTGTCGCTATTAAGCTTACTAACTAGCACCTTGACAGATCAGTCATAGATAATCGAGAAATTATTATAAAAGTGTACAAGAAAAGTGAAAATTGAGTGGAGAGATGTTATCTCTTTCATAAACTCAAAAGTTATCATTTGTTTATTTAATAAAAGACTTTAAAGAGTTTCCTGCCAACTGATACTCTACTTTTGTTTTCGCAAACCCTTGTTATCTCAGAGTTCTTTCAGTGTTATCTATAAGAACCTTTAAGAAAAATAATTTATATTTTAAAAGAATACATATTATAATATGATAGATTTTCTACTGCAGGACGAAAAATATATTGTATTCACACGCAAATTTTCATAAATCTTGTTCGGGTGCTAGAAGATATAATCCATTTAACAACATTTCTACAAACTTCTGCAAGTCAAGTTTTTCACAATTCTTTTTACACTATCTAACCGAATTTCCAAAACTGAGAATCTTTTACGAATTCACTTTTAATTCATTATAACTAACAAAAATGCACCAAACACGATTTAAAATAAATTGTAACATTTGTTTCTCATTGACGGGAATTTAAGTAAGCCATTATTTAAAATAAATTTTATTGCGTTTTTAAGTGTATCTCATTTAATGGATTAGTAGCATTCCAAGACTATAGTTTTGGAATATTATTTAATGAACTGAAAACTGATGTTATCTAAATTTACATACGTGTCATTTAAGTCTTCAAGCTTTTTCACGGTTGTAATGATTATACGGAAAAATTTCAAGGAGAAAAGATACAATGTTATTAAACGTGAATATCGTTATCTATGTTCCTCCTTGATTCTGATGTCACAATATAGACATTAAATAGCTATTATGCAAATATACGAGTACATATACGATCAGCGAGCTGATTTCTGAAAAATCGTCTGTCTAAAAGAATCAGTTTTATCTACCTTAAAATAAAATGAGTTCCCTTTTCGCTGCTCTCATCATCTCTGTGCTTTTTTTCAACTATATTGGTAAGTATTTATAATAATACTACTACTACTACTGCTATCACTACGACTACTACTACTACTGATACTACTAATACTACTACTAATATATACCGGTACAGAACATATTGAGCTGTAAGCAGAATGAGCCTGAGAGGAAAATGAGCTCTATAATAATAGTTATTCTGTATAAACTTGGCAAATATCGATCCTTCGTCAACAGTAATGCACTTACGCTTTTTTATTCGAAACGCTTTTAGTATTTTTTAAATAAGATCAATACGGGTGTCATAGTGGGTTTAGTGTGATAAAGAGAAAACTTTGAATGAAAAACCAATTAGTTATTCACTTTTTTTGTTATAACATTAAGAATATGTCTCTAATTACATATTTTTAGAAAAAATATGGCTCTCAGCAGTTATTGCAGCAATTAACTATTTAAATAGAAACTGAGATGCTTTTAGAAAACTCAAATTCGTAATTGTGTCATCTGGAATTTCAATTTTTCCCCTAAAACACCTTTCATTGCATTTTTCAAAGGAATGAAGGAAGATGTTATATTTTCTTTGAATATTCGCTGTTTTTCTGCAAATATTAAATTTTTATTATTTTCAATGATAAATTATGACAGATTACTTAAAAATCAGTCAACGGTTCGAGGTTAGATGAAGAGGTTAATGAACCTTATTGTTACAATAAAAATGTAAGTAATTATTTTGTTATACAAGTCTTACGGAAATTTCCGCAATAGTAGACAGTTTGTAATAATAATTGCTAAATAACATTTTTGTAAATGAATTCACATAGAAAAACCATTTTCAAATCAATGCAGCAATAATAGCATTTGAAATACATAATTTTTTTAATACAACGGAAACCTTCATATCAGATTCAATTTTTTAAATTTATTTTAATTAATATTCTTATAAATTATGAAAAATATTGTAAGCGAAGTCATATATTTGAGGAATCAGTAGATTTTTTTAATAACAGATACGAAACTAAAATATTTGAAAATCTTACTTTTACTGTTTTTGCATTCTCATTCTAATGAGGTGTTAGTTTTATGTAAAATTTGACTTCGTCGTTTATCCATATTCTGAATCATGATAACTTTCGAAAGAATTATGGGACTGGATTGTGCTTTGGCATACTTTTTCAGAGCCCAAAAATAAAGGCCAAGCACGTTAACTTAGGCCTTGCTAAACCTTCTTTGACCAACCTTTGTGGTTTAACCCATAAAAATTCTTATGAAAAATCGAAAATTGAAATTTGGGCCAAATGGCAGGAGATGCGAGAACAATGTTACAAAGAAAAATTATTTATCTTGAAAAGATCTAAAAATTTTCCTGATACCATTTTTTCATAGCATGCATAGTTTTTGTTTTAATCATGAAAAATGTGGATATAACAAAAATTCAATTTTCCAGAAAAGCTATGCGAGATAAGAAAAAATGTTAAGAATGTAGATTATTCATCTTGAAAATATCTACAAATTTAGTTGAGACTATTTTTTTATAAGTCGTATAGTTTTGGTTTTAATCTTGAAAACGCTTTCTTTTTAAATTAAGAATTCCATTTTACAGCCAAACTATGCGATATACGAAAGTGTTCAAGAAACAAATTATTGCTTCTGAGAAGACTTAAAAAATTGACATTAACCTTTTTCTGATGGAACTCGCCCTTTTCTTTTTGAAGATCGAAAATGCTATTGAAAATTCGAAAATTCAAATATTTAGCTAAACAACGTGAGGCATGAAAAAAGTATACTACAAAAATGACTGCTTCTAAAAGGACCGACTTAGTCGCGATTAAATTTTTTTGATAGGACTAACGGTTATTCTCTTAAACATAAAAAATTCGACTAAAAATTCAAATTTTGGTGATTATGGAATTTATTAGAGAATTATATAAATACAGTCGAAATTGTATTGGAGTACGGTTTTGGTTCTGTCCGTCGACATATCCAGTCGCTCCAAACATAAACAGCCAGGTCGCCAAAACTGCCGCGCGGCGAAATTCTTGGAAAACACAAATCAAGTTTAATGGAATCCAGTTTCTACTGTAGATATAAAAAATTGAGCGCTGGTAGTGTAATTAGAATTTGTTCCTCAAGGCCGATAGAGCCCGAAGTAAATTAATTTCCTTTTTAATCTAAAATTAGAACAAACTTGAAAATTTCTTTAAAAGTTGAATTTTTGTAGCAGAGCGCGAAGCACGAGATCCGATAGATGCAAATAAGATAAAAAATATTTTTTCATGAAAATTTGAAATATCATTATTCAAAGTGCAACTTTTGAATTTCGTACCACAATTACCCATATTGACCTTAGATTTTGAACATTGAAATTCATGAATTGATTTTGTCTGTTGACAGAAATATTATCAAGTGCATCAGGTGCATCAGGTGAATCAGGTTTAGGTTCAAAGCGCTCGAAATCCAGAGTGACAGGATCAAGTGAGACACAATTTTCAGGAAATGGCAAGCTTCAAAACTCCCTTAGTACTAAAAAACGTTCAGCTGGACATAAGAATGATTATCAAAAATTCGTTAAGCGAAATTATCAAGGAAACTATCTAAACTCACAAAATAATCATCTACCACCAAAAGCATATGAGACACCTGTAAATGTTCACAATAATAAGCTAACCGCACCTCCAAAAATCCTTGGCTCCCCTGCCACTATTCACAGTTTACCCGAAAAGGAGCCATATATTTATTATCCACGCACTAAATCAGAAGAGTTTATGCCGACGAAAGAGATGCTAGATATTTATGAACAATTCTCTAGACAACATCCAAAATCTCCTCCACGTTATGAAGGTCAATCTGGAGCTTCTAGAAATGAAAATCGTAACTAAATACAACATTTGATTAAAGAAAAAATTATAACACGTACACTTATGACAATCGCCAACGTTTAATGAAGCCTCGGCAGAGATATCGTCGGATTTTTTTGTTTTATGTGGTAGTATACATTAGGGTGAGCCTGAAAAGCAAAATTTGTATAAATCGAAAATGGTTAGTGCTGAAAAGTGGCTACGTGTAATCTTGGAGAAGCACTGTATAATTCATGTAGACCTCGACAAAATCCCTTCTCAGACTTTACAGCTGTTAAAGAAAGTCATAAAACACTAAATTCATAAATAAAATACAAGTGTAACGTATAAGAAAAGTTTGGTCAACTGCAACTAAAGACATGTCATACATGAAACTAAGAAAGAAATCAACTAAATTTAACCGAATCTTAAAACATGTAATTTTTGCTCATTTTCAAAAAATTCTAACTTAAATAAAAGTTATATTTTTTAATTTGAATTTTTTATTTGTATATAATATCAAAAACTGTACATAAAAAATTACCCTAATTTTTAAAACCATTGTGAAATTTGTTAAAATTCTCATAATTCAAACTTTTTGATATTATTGCGAAATCATATGACCATTTTAAATTTTAAAACGACATTCAAGATTTTTATTTTCATAACGCGTAGAAATTTTTTAACACTAGCCATTTTATATTTGAAATGGTATATACCTGTATAACTCAACAGACTAATGTCGTATAGGAAAGTATATAAATATATGCTCACAGTTTGAACAAATATTCCAGCAAAACAGATTTTTGCTGAGGCTTCAAATGGATTGTTATGAAAAACTTGTTTTTTGTAGTTCTAGCCTTCGGAATTCCTCGGTGACTCATTTTCCGAACTTGTAGATTACTTTTGGGTTTGAAATACCAATAACATAGCACCTTCTAATAGATACAACAATAATGTTGATTTATAAGCGGTTTATCGTCACACTAATTTTTATTGTAAACACTAAACAGCCATGTAATTCAAAGATTTATGTTTATAAATTGTGTTTTATGTGTAATATATTTTGAAATACAGACATTATTTATTGAAAATATTGCATTTATGTTATTTCCTTTTCCATCAACTTTGCATATTAGAATATAGTGGAGGTTATGAAAAAGTTATGTTACACTTTTTTCAATCATCTTTTCATCATAATTGATCCCGTTTACTCTAAATTTAAATCTGAAAAAAATGGACTGTTTCAATTAATCAAACTAATCAAACAATCAAAATTGACTGCGAATCATTCGCTTTTGAGTAGGTTACATTTAGAGTGTCCATTTTCATGGAAAATATATTCTGAAAGTTTTACAAGAAGTCTGATGTTCATTACATTTTTCATCGAGAAAAGGAGGAAACGATTATAATTCATGAAAAATTTACATTGGTTTTGTCAAAAACTGTTTCTTAAGATTAACGTAGCTATTGCTCCCAATCAGTTGTAGTGGTTAAGGCTATTTCGGCAGTGCGTTATGAAAAGTAGTTTTAGTTAAGGGGAGTAGTAGGAGTGATGTAACTTTTGCTTTGGTATTGGAGAAAGAATCAGAGTGGTTGAAGCCAATCAGTCCCGGATCAGTCCCGGATTGCCCTCTTGTACAATAAAGTAATTTCAGTTTACGACAGAAACGTGCATTCTGTCGAGTTCCCTTGCTCAAGGAAAACTTTACTAATACTCTAAAGGTGAGAATGTTGGAAAAATCGTGGAAAGAGCATAAGGCATGGAATTTGAAGTTGGTCGACACTGTAAATGAGAAGGTTATCTCTGCTATTACGGCTGCGGCCTTGGGAACTGGAATGATTTATAAACCTTAATCGAGGTTTAGGTGCAAGAAGCCTTGATATGGGTTAGCGTCTTTAAATAGTAAAGGGAGGATGAAATAGTATATTGCATAGCAAGGAATCTTTATGGTGGTGTATTGCTCTTTTAAATTCTATGAAGGTGGCCTACGAGAACGCTTCCCAGATTGCTCTGGAAGCAGTCAGAGGAGCGGTGGAGTTCTGGAAGGAGTTAACTTTTTCAAGTCTAGGTCGACGTATGGTTACAACATTAATTTGCAATCGTGATAAGAATTTGCGAGCTCTTTGTTCACACCTAAGGTTAGCCTTGACCTTGCCTGGACTGCTGTACGCACCCTCTTTTAGATTATTCGAATACCAGACACGAAATAGCAGTTGATGTCAGTAAATGAAAACCGCAGAAAGCCCTGGTTAGTTTGTTCATCCAGTGGCATTTTATGAATCTCTTCCGGAGTTAGATCTTCGGCTTTCAGAAGTGAAGCATCTAGATGGAGTAATGCACTTTCCTCACTTCTGATGTTAAAATTCAGGCCAAGGGTCTCGGCCGCTTGCTCCGCGGCTTTGTAAAGGAACGCTCCTTTGCCAATCATCTCGTGGTTCCTGACCATTTTTAGGAGAGGATCTCTGCCATTGTCTACAATATAAGCTGTACTCAGAACAATTCGGTTATGAAGACACTGGAGATTCAGAAGTCCGCGTCCGCCTTGACGGCGTGAAATGTATAATCGCGGAACTGACGAATTGATATGCAAGCTTTTATGCATATGCATGATCTTACGTGTGGTGACATCAAGGGCCTTAAGTTCGTTCTTCGTCCATTGAACCACCCCAAACGAGTAGAGTAGAACCGGGACGGCAAGCATGTTAGTCGCAGATATCTTGTTCAACGCTGACAGATTGGAAGACCAAATCTGTCGTAGAAGATGCTTGTATTTGCTTCGGAGAGACTCCTTCACTGATGTTACGTCCTGAATGCGGCTTTGAGGCACGCCCAGGTATGTATAGGTCTCTCCAGTGTTAAGATGTCTGATAACACCTATATCCACAAGCTCAGGGTCCCCGGGAACGCCAACAATCTTTCCGTCTTTTAGATGAATTTTGGCACATTTATCCAATCCAAAGTCCATCCCAATCTCTCCTGTGTACTTCGCGACGATATTTATGGCCGTTTGAAGTTTGCGTCTACCAGAGGCATAGAGCTTCAGGTCATCCATATAAAATACATGAGTGACCTTATGCTCGCGCTGGTTAGTGTCGCCACAGAGGTATCCAGAAGAATTACGTAGTGCGAGAGATAGAGGCAGAAGTGTGATGCAAAAAAGCAAAGGGCTCATGGTATCGCTCTGAAAGACGCCTCTCTGGAAGGTGACGTTGTTTGTTGTCACACGATAATTTCCAGATGAGATAGTAAATCTAGTTTTCCAAAGAGGCATTAATCTCTCTATGCATCTCACTATGTATGGATGCACCTTCAAGCTTTCCAACAGACAGATGATAAGTCTATGAGAGGTTGAATCGAAAGCTTTCCGGTAGTCAATCCAGGCCATTGACAGGACGCGTTTATGGGCTGCAGCGTCTTTGCAGACACACCTGTCAATTAGCAGGTTCTCTCGACAGCCTGCTACACCTTTTTTGGAGCCACGTTGTTCGTACATCTCACGCCACACAGGCTCAATTCGCCGATCAATCCTGTTGTTCAGGACAGCTGTAAAGATCTTATACAGTGTGTTCAAACAAGTTATTGGCCTGTAATTCTC
>CAKNWW010266178.1:0-10799 GCA_932074435.1 Andricus kollari
AAGAACTGACCTGTCTGGCTGAGTTGCGCGAGCCGCCATATATGCACGCGCGCGTCGAGCATCTGATGTTTCGCTGTGCTTTTCACTTGTTTTCCAGTGTTCACTTTGCTTCGAAATCTTATCCGAAAATATAAGTTTTTCCTTTTTCTTTTCGTTGACTTTTTTTCGCTTGGATTCGATTATACTGTATATAATGTCAAAATTTACCAAAAGAGAAATTATTAACTTTCTTGATTCGACTTTTCATTATATTATATCAAAATTTACTAAATATTTCGCAAGAGGACGAATGGTGTCATTCGGACGTAGAAAGTCAAAAAGAAAACAATGATTTACCAGGTATCCATCAAACATTTGATACTTTAGGCGATACAGAATTATCGGATGACGAAGAAAAAATGTAACGTGAGAGGCTATTTTTTTTCACACAGAAAGCACCCCGAACACCACAGTTTTTATAATTAAAAATTGAAATAAAAAAATAAATAAGAAAAACATAAACAAATAAACCTAAAAACAAATCAAAATTTAAGAACCCTTGTGATAGGCTCTGGTAACTTATAAGCTAACTGCTGACAAAAGTGTTTCATGTTACGTAGATCATTTTTTAAATACTTGTTTTTTTCTTTTTTAAATTCTGACTCTAGATTAGTAATTAGCGCCCTCGAGAACCGGTAGATACCACGTTTCAAGTAGATCCAATTATTTTTTGAAATATTCGTCCACCATATTGGATCCGCCATTTTGTTTTGTTGAAATGTTGACTTCAGTTTCGGAGTCAGCGCCCTCGAAAACACATAGATACCACGTTTCAAATAGATTGAATAATTTTTTAAAATACTTGTCCACCATATTGGATCCGCCATTTTGTTTTTTGAAATTCTGACTTCAGATTTGGAGTCAGCGCCCTCGAAAACCTATAGATACCACGTTTCAAGAAGATCCAATAATTTTTTGCAATATGCGTCGGCCATATTGGATCCACCATTTTGTTTTTTGAAATTCTGATATCAGATTCGGAATCAGCACCCTCGAAAACTATATATGAGTGACCTTGCAATTCATTATTGTACATTTTTATGTGTTTTCCGACTTTTGGCCACGGAAACGGGTCGCATGGCCCACTGTGACCGGACTACATGAAAAAATCAGAGAGTAGTGACAAGGATTGTAAGGAGATTTATACAATCTTAAATACAAGGATATAGCAGTGATTGTCGAAACCAATCATAGAGCTGTTCTGCTGGTACGGAAGAAGAATGGTGAACCGCGATTGGTTATTGACTATCGCAAGTTGAACGCGCAAACGGAACAGATGAACTTCCCCTTAACAAATATCGATGAGCATGTGTCATTACTTAGTGGAAGTACGTTATTTATCACCTTGTACTTAGCGCATGGATATATGCAAATTCCTCTGAATAAAGAGAGCATACATAAGACGGCAATGATTACGCCAGAAAATACTGCTGACTTTACGAGGATGCCGTTTGAACTAACTAATGTCCCATTCTATATCTCGAAGCTCATGCAGAAGGTACATGGACCGCTTCAAGATACCTTAATTCTCTTCTACTTGGATGATATCCTCATTCCTGGGAAAAGTTGGGAAGATCTGAAAGAAAGACTTAATATGGTGTTAGAGGCTCTGAAGAAAGCCGGCCTGACCATAAACTTCTCGAAGTGTCAGTTTTTGATGGAGAGAGTAGCCTACTTAGGATTCGAGATTTCGGCTGATAGAATCGAAGCGGGCTTTCTAATTTTTTTCAAATAAATAAATAAACAAAAGTTACGAGCTATGTTGGAATTTAACTCGCCAGAAAATGCAACTAAAGTAAAAATATTTTTGGGAATGATCGGATTCTTTCGTCGATATGTACCGAAGTTTGCAGAGCGAGCCGGATCTTTGTTTGACCTACTTAACCCAATGTCGAATTTATCTGGGAAACGGAAATAAAGCTTCATATGGATGTAAGCTCGGAAGCCTTGGCGGGAATGCTACTACAACGTGGAGATGACACGAAGGTACACATGGTTTACGCAGTGAGTCGACGAATCAATGATTTTGAGAAAAATTATCACTCAAGCAAATTGGAACTGAGAGCCATAATCTGGGCGGTAAGTCGCTTACGTCCGATGTTGATCAACATAAAATTTATAATTATCACAGATTGCCAAGCGTTGGTCTACCTTAACACTCACAAAACAAAGGACTCGCAAGTAGCTAGATGGAGTAATTTGCTGAATGATTACGAGTTCGACATCGTACATCGCCCTGGATAAAAGTTAGCACATGTGGAGGCACTGAGTCGAGCCCCTGTTCAGGAACCCGAAGAAGAACCAATTGAGGACTCTTTGCTGATGTACACCGCTATTTTCATGGAAGATGAAATTGTGATGTTTCAATGCGCATGACGTTTCATGACGCCGATCTATGTAAGGAGTATGAAATCCTGAAGAGAAGTGAAAAGCAAAGAACTAAACACAAGAAAGGAGAAACTCTGAACAATTAACTAAATGAAGGTATTCTCTATAAACGAGTGAGTCAGGATTTAAAATATGTCGTACCACGTTCACTGCGCAAGAGCTTGACTATTCGCTAACACGATGTGGGAGGTCACTTTGGTTTGGAAAGAACTATAAAAAAGATAGAGCATTATTATTACTTTCCGGGATTGCGCCGGTACGTCGGTCAACACATATGGTCGTGTATACAGTGTCTATTTACGAAGACGGTCGCAGCTCGACAGCCCAGTGAATGACACCCGATACCTCCGAGTAAGAGGACCTTTGAAGTCGACAACCTGGATCATCTCGGACCTTTTGTACCAAATTCGCGCCAAAACAAATACATTGTGGTAAAGATTGACAACTTAACCAAATATGTCCGCCTTGAATCAACAAAGAACACATCAGCTGATGGAGTTATACAGTGTTTATAAGAATTTTTGTTGGACTTTGGAGCCCGTAAGCTTGTGATTACCGACAGCGGAACTTGCTTTACCTCCGATAAGCTCGCTGACTTGTGTGCTAAGCATGGGATTAAACATTTCTTAAAGTTCCCTCGACATGCACAAGCCAAGGAACAAGTGGAGAGGGTAAACAGTGTCTTCATCCCAGTGATACAAGTAAGCCTACGGGTAGAGAATGGACGAGATTAGGATTGTCACCTAAATGTAATTGCCAGAGACCTTAATGAATCAGTGAATAAAATGACTGATAAAAGCCCATTCGAGTTACTTTATGGGTACTTTCCACGACATGACGAGGGTCTTTTGATAAACTTGACTGAGCATGAAGACTATCAGATTCGACTATTCTTCGTGAAGCATCCCGACAGAGAATTCTGGCCGAACAAGAAAAATGTAAGCAGCGTTATGATCAAACCCGTTATCGGAATGTTCAGTACCAAATCGAAGAAGTGGTGTGGATGAGGATGAATCCAGTATCCACAGGCGATTCAAATCAACTTTAACGAAAATATCGAGGTCCGCTGGTTATTTATAAAATTTTCCCTGGTGACACGCTGTTACGGACTTAGAAGTGGAGAAATCTGGACGTCGTTATGCCAGTACAGCACATATTACTTAGCTAGAACTTTGGACTCCATGGTTGGAACAAGGAGAATCAGATTTGCAAGACGATGATCAATTCAGTGTAGATGAGAACGAGTGTTTCCGAGATAAAACATCTGAACAAAAGTTATCAGCTTGACAAGGACGAAATTGAGCCCACTAACGATCATTTGGGAATGATAGATCCAGACGAAGAAAACGAGATGCTGAGATTTACAGATGAGTCTCCACCCTTTGATCCAAACACAGTGACCAGAAGTGGTCGTGTTGTCCGGAATCCTGATCGCTGCGGTGAACCTGTGGCTTACTAACTCGAGGTCGAGTTATTAGAAGGATGGCCAAGTTTTTAAGACTTAAATATTAAGTTTAATATGTTCATAATGTGTTTTATTTCTATAACTTGTAACTGAAAAACGGAAGTTGGATTTAAAGGAATGGTTGTAAAATGAATATGAAGTACGTGAACCGGAAGTAGAAGACTCGGAGAGAGTTCGTAACTGAGGATGAAGTGAGAACGTGTACGAAAAAGAGCGGTCTGTAAAGTCTGATTATGGTCATTAAGACTACATCTCTCTGTTAAAATCGGTGTATTTATTGTGTCCTGAGCGTGCAAGGATTTTAGTGTTAACACATGTTCCAGTGTACATGCAAATTTAATCACTTCGAACGATTTAAGAGCCTTATTACGCATACTTACTGCCATTGATGTGATGGAGGACTTTGAGAACAATCTTTCAGCTTCTTTGAATTTTCTGTTGCGTTTGTCTGCTTTACTATTGGTATTCTTATTACTAGCTAAATATCTGTCCCAACCTCGAATTATGTTGCCATATAATTGCGTATCCTCTAGGTAGCTGCCTTCAAAAGCATATATTTGTCGTTCTAAATTTGCCAATGTATCCTGAAATGAAATAATTATTCTTGATTACTTTTATGAAAAAAATCTCGTGTTCGTGATGCTAGTATATACCCCATTTATTTCAAAACAAGAAAAATAAGCATAGGATACGAGTTTATATTCCATATTGGTGGTAATGGTAATTTAACCAAAAATTACATCTTCGGTGGCCTTATCCTGATGAAATTTCCAATGAAATAAAAAATCAAAAGCAATTGCCTCTTTGAGGGTCATATCATGAAAAAATTTAGTAAAATATAGCTCGAATTAGAGATCTGCGCCACTCTCTGCTGATACGGATTTTACATATAAGGCATAATTTCTCAAGTGGTTCAACCCTAAAAAATGTCTATACAGGGTGTCCCACGACAACTCTGGTTCCTTTTAGAGGGGAACAACAAAGGGTACAAATTGTATATACGTGTGAGCATGTGTGGCGTGCTACCTCACTACATCAAGCGCTTTGGTGGGGAACTGCCTGTTTGCCGTGAAATGTGCACGCCACTTATGTTCACACGAACATACAATTTGTACCCTCTGTTGTTTCCAAAATATGCCCCAGATCCAAACATTTTGGGGGACTTTTTTATTTACTTTTACTCCCCCTACGGCCCCCTAAAAGGAATCAGAGTTCTCGTGGGACACCCTGTATATGTTTTCGATAGACTTTTTCATGATCTTTCAACTGGTTATTACCATTTTCGAGAAACGTCATTTGACCTCCGTTTTTGAAAATCAAAAATAAATTTGACTTTTTCTCAAATTTGGACCTATTTGATTTTTGTTTGTCAATAGCCCAGTTAAGAAGCTGAGATTTTTTTCTATAAAATAAACCAATTCCAGGATGGTATTTTTTTATCCTTAAGTAAATGAACGATAAGTAACCCGAATGCTCCGCCGGAGCTGAGGCCGTGCGACGTTCCTTACTGTCTTCACGCCGGTGAACCCGTAGAACACGCACAAGCTAATTTATTGCGTTAGATAATATAATACACTGTTAGTGTTAATGCTCTCTGCATTTTCATGGTTGAGACTGTCATTTTCAAGTTACAAGTTACAAGCTGCAATGCCTGCACTACTGTTAGTGTACAATTAATTGCGAATATGCTTTGAAAATTAAATGTATTGGATGTGTAGGAAAGTGATATTTTTGTTTATCTGGATGATTTATTTGAATGTGAAAATGTTTCTTCATTCATTTGTTTCTTTATTCATTTGTTTCGTTGCTTCGTCACTTCTGCCACTATTCTCGTTTCCCATAAGAGAAAATACTTTGACACGGCATATTACCCCAGCATATGATTTGGGGTGCAATTTTTAGACTTTTGATGGGAAGACTCTTCTTCAAACGTATATAACTTATTTCCTTTTGCATAAATTAAAATTATACTTTATATATTTTCGACAGACTTTCTCATCACCTTCCAGCCGGCTAAAAACATTTTTGAAAACAGTTAAAATTTTACCTCCATTGTCAAACATCAAAAATAAATTCGACTTCTTAAATTTGGACCCTAGTTACCAACCAAAAATTTTTTCTATAAAATAGCCCAACTCCAGGATGGCGTCTTTTTGCGGCATAGGGGCGAATATAAAGAGACTTGCAGCTCGGTCCACATTGTCATTCCTACTCAGGATGGAAAACCTCAAATGAAAAAGTTTTCATCCTCTGAGAAGTAAATATTCCCAAAAGGCGAAAAAAGAAACCGCAGAAGAGACCCGCGAAAAAGTGCTAAAACGAACAAAATCGCCAAGAAAGCAGCCGATAAAACAAAGAGACATGGGAAGGCGTCGAAGAACTGCAATTCTAAGAAGCAAACTTTATATAACAAGACAGAAAGGCGCAAAAAAATATAATCTATCAATCTCGCATTCAAGCGAATCAGCCAGATAAACAGAAACATCACCTTTCTACACATTTTTTTGATACAAATTGAATAGATTTCATTTTGAAAGCATATTCCCAATTAATTTTACACTGACTGTAATGCAGGCATTGCAACTTGTAACATAGCAATGACAGTCTCAACCCTGAAAATGCAGAGAGCACTTACACTAACAGCGTATCCTACACATTCAATAGATATAAATTCAATACATTTAATTTTCAAAGCATATACGCAATTAATTGTACACTAACAGTAGTGCAGGCAGTTCCACGAGGTTCCGCGGCGTGAAGACGGTTGCGAAAAGTTGCGATGTTCCGGCGGAGCATCCGGTTAATCATCGTTCAATTACTCGAAAATAAAAAAAACACCATCCTGGAATTGAACTATTTTATAAGAAAAAATCTCAGCTTTTTAACTAGAATATTCAAAGAAAAACCAAAGGGGTAAATTTGGAATTTTTCAAAAATGTTTATAACCAGTTGAAAAATCATGAAAAAGTTTGTCGAAAACATATCAAGTAAAATGTTGCTTTATGCAAAAGGAAATAAGTTATATGTGACGTAGAGCGAAGAAAACAGCCGTAAGAAACAAAATAAGTTGACGACAAAAAGCGGATCAAAGTGAAATGAAGACGAACAGGTAGCAAAGGGTACTGGTGCCGTTCGATACGATACATTCTCGTGATCGTGTCAGGATCGCGTCGGTTTTTTCTCGGGTCGAGATCGTGTCTTTGATACCCGTGATCGGTTTTCCCTCGGCTCGACTTTGGCTCGGAATGCGATATATCGACTCGGGATCGTGTTGGGTTTTCGATACTCCTTCGCCAGATGTGTGTCTGTGACGTAGCGGTCCACAGTGGGGTGAAATGAAAAACGAGGTTCAAAATGACATTTAGAACGCAATAACGCATCGATTTTAGATATTTTTGTTGTTGACAAATTCAGGATATAATTTCCTAGAAGATGTTGCAAGTGGATATTTTATTTTTTTGTTTATTTAATTTTTATGTTAGTGCAAACAGCGAAAAGTGTCGCTTTTTTGCATTTCATGTTTAATCTCCTAGACAAAATTGTTCTTATACTTCAATGCACAGCGATATACTTAAGAAGAAAAAAATTGTTAGCTTGTAAAGCTAATTATCATAAGCAAATTTTATAAACTAATTAATCGACATCAAGGAATATTTGTTTTCAAAGTATATTCCTGCTCTAAAATTGCTTGCTTTCATTGTTTGGATGATACGTGGCCATCAAAATTCAAGACAGAATGTTACACAGATTTGCAAAAAATGGATTGCGATTGTTTTTGGCCAACTGAGGGTCATTTCCGATGTAATTTTTTGCGTAGAATCAGAATCCGAGGACAGAATTTTCCCAGCACGTCAGGTTTTTGAGATATCCTAACCTAAAAGTGCGAAAAATGCGGTTTTTTGGTATATTTTTCACTGTAGCGCAGGTTCGTGCAGTGATATTAACGGACCGCGACTTTTTCAACTGCGCAAGCGTTGCGTATGGAAGGGGAAAGCCTCCTTATTGGCTAAACTTCATTGAAGGATATCTTTGCGAAGAAAAATTATATCTTCAATTTTAAAAAAGCTTTTTCAAATTTGAGAGTTGTACTTTTAGATGACATGACCTGGTTTTAGAGAAACAAAATTTCGCGATGTAACATGAGCTCAAATATACCAAAAAACCGCATTTGTCGCACTTTTAGGTTAGGATATCTCAAAAACCTGACGTGCTGGGAAAATTCTGACCTCGGATTCGGATTCTACGCAGAAAATCACATCGGAAATGACCCTCAGTTGGCCAACAACAATCGCAATCCATTTTTTGCAGATCTGTGTTATTAATCAATTCTATAAACAAATGTACATCGCAGACATTAATAGGCAGAAACAAATCTTTTTTTCTTGTACTCTTATTGTAATGAAATTACCTATTATGTTTTCTGACAAAAATGTACCATCCGTTGATATTTGTTTATTTGATAAACAAAATATATAATCAAATGTCCATTTTAGGCCTTTTTAAGCGAAACGAAATCAATTTTTCTTCTAATCTTGTTGCAATTATATTTCCAATGATGTTTTCTAAAAAAATTTCGCCATGCATTAATATTTGTCCATTTTATGAACAAATTATATAAACAAATGAACATTGTATTGCAGCCGTTTTCAAGCGCTAACATCTTTTTTCAAACAAATTTTTTCGAAAATTTGTTTGTTTAAATTGTTTTTCGACAAATTTTTTTTTCCAAACATTTTTTTTCAACTAACTTTTTTCAACAAATTCTTTTTTTTTCAAAATTTTTGGTTGAAAACATTATTTTTTTATCAATTTCTTTTAATCAAAATTTTTATTTAAAACATTTTTTTCACAAAGTAAAAAACATTTTGTTTCAAGATTCTGTTAAGACTTAAATTAACATCTTAATAGGCTACGAATCCCTTCCTTGTAGGCGCTCGGCTCCTACTGGGACTATTTTTTTCCTTTTGAACTTGCTGAAATCATATTGCCAATGATACTTAAAAAACATGTTGCTATGCATTAATATTTCTTTATTTTATTGACAAATTATACACAAAGAAATTAAATAAAGAATAGAGAATAAGAAACGAATAAGAAAAATAAAGTCATTTTGAACGTTTTTAAGCAAAAAGATATCGTTTTTCCATCTGGCCTTCTGAAATTTTATTGCCAATGAGGTTTTCTGAGAAAATTTCGCTATACATCAATATTTGTTTCTTTTATAAACTAATTACATAAACTAATTTACATATAAGGCGTTTTTAAACGAAAAGAAATGGTTTTTTCTTCTGATTATGTAGAAGTTATGTGTCCAATGATGTTCTAGAGCAAAATGTTGCCAATCATCGCTAATTGTTTATTTTATAAACAAATGTACACTGCAGATATTTATAGGCGGAAAGAAATCGTGAATTCTTTTATTATTTTTTCAACTATATTGTTACGTCCTGTGACGTAACGGTATACAAATCAATACAAATCTGCCTGGTATTATTCCATCAGATTTTTTACGAGTAGTATACGCCGCATGTGGCTTCACCCTAAACACTTATCATGTACGAGTTTTCTAGTCTCCCCTAATTCCGTAATGTTAAAAAGAAATAACCCAAAATGGCCACTAATCAATGTTGTTAACCGTATTGATTTTGGGGATTCGCATGGAATCTATTCCATATATAAACCCTACAAAAATTATCAAGTTCAGTCTTCGATTGTCCATTTTCCGCCGAAGGCTCTGCCCGTTTTGTAATTCGTGAGTTCTTCAGTGTTTCTGTTATCCGTCGATTCAATTGTTTTCGCGAGTATTCTGTCTTAGTTCATGCAAATTGGTGAATCGTGAATCAACCCCAAGAAGAAATAACAATCCTAAATACCATTTGGCTCCATGAAGGAATCCCTCTACCGATCCAGGGAGGAATCTGGAAAATCTACCTGTTGATATCATCAGGTGAATCTGCGCACTTCACGATCCACGTGAAGGGCCATATCTGGACTTCTGGCCAGTTCTACAACAAACCCATTGAACCTCGGGAACCCATATTCAATTTTGGATTAACTTCCAGAGTTTAGTCACGTAACTCTACAAAACCAATTTAGTAAGTAGTACTTTATTTATCTAAATTCAACGATAAATTCCCTTATCTCATTTTTTAAATTCCTTATTGAAACTTTGTTCTTTTTTCCCCTTTCAAGACTGCTAACCCTTGGAGAATCAAATGTTTGGAATTCTGGCTGATCACCTTGGGTCTCTTGATTTTACTCCATCAAATTTGTATTAACTAAAATAAATCCAATTAATTTATAGCATACTTAACAATCGTTCAATTTATTTAATAACCTCTCTCTTTCTGTTTTCCTCAACTCCCGCTTCGGCAAAATTAGTATAGTTGAATTTTCTCAACTATGCTAAATATTGTCGAATAAAAAATGAGGAATTATTCCTAATAATTGGGTGGGTGACGTGATCCGAATATCCAGACGTCACATACCTAATTTTTGGTGAATCGGCCCGGGAAACTAAAAACTGAAAGAGAGAGTTAATTCAAAAGGGAATTCAGGATTTCTTTTCTATTCTTAAATAAGGGCAAGAGAAAAGCCAGAATAAAAATCTAAAAATTGTTATTCTTTCCTGAATTATTAAATTTGGAAAACAGTAAGTAACAATAATAAGTGAAATAAAATTTAAACTTCAAGAATTAATTAAATACAATTCTTTTTTTTTATATATGAAAGAGAAATTACATGAAAACACAAATTACACAACTTACATAAGACTCATACCAAAATAAAATTGCTAAGGTCATAGCGGGGATTTGAACTCGAGTGGGCTCTCTTACGTTATGATTTACAAATTCAACTGTTAATTCATTTAAGATTAACAGTCGAATTGAGCAATTATACACATAAT
>CAKNWW010266186.1:0-29681 GCA_932074435.1 Andricus kollari
GGGGATTTGCTTTCCAATCGTGATAACTTTGATTTATTGAGTGAAAATCCGTTGATGTATAAATTCCTGAAAATAAACCAAGAATCTTACGATAAAATTTGGACAAATACCACAAAATGCTCCTATTGTAATTCCTGAAAACAAACAAAAAATTTGATTCTTTGGACAAAAATAAAAAAGAGGAAAGAAAAATGAGAAGGCAACCAACCAAATCCCCTTCCTTCTCTTTTTTATTTCTTTCGTCTTTTTTATTTCTATCACTTTGAAATCACAATAAAAAAGCATGGATAATATTTACCAACGTTTCGGTGCTCACACAGCACCCTTATGAAGGTAAGAAACTTAGACCAGGTGGAAACAGCAACGAAAACACGATGCTACCTCCTGGATACCCAAGAAGTAAGTGTGGGTATAAAGGCAAATCCTGTATACCTGAGAACTAAGTATGGGTCTAAAGAAAAATTCGTTATACAATTTCAAAGCTCTGTAGGTCCCAAAATACTTATTGGACTCGAAAAGGTTATGGGACGCTTCGACTTTTTTTTTGTTCTAACCGCCCCTAAAAGGATAAAAGGATAACTCGCGGGACACCCTGTATATAATTTTCATAAACAGTCATCATAAACAAATGCATAATTTAGCCATTTTTCTTTATAAAAATATATAGTTTCTTTTGCACAATAGTACGAATAAACACTTAGTGCATGATTCTCAGGTAAACTAAATCATCATTCACAAAGATCCATTATTTTTATGAATATTTGTTATAAATAGATACACAATGCATCCCTTTTTCAAACCTGAAAGCACGAATTTCCGAACAGTTTAAAAAAATGAATGATCTAGCATAAATAGTTATGATGTTATGACGTCTTAAATAAATTTTCAGGGAAAAAAAAGATAAATGTTTTTCTTTTCAAATAACACTGTTCAACAAAATATGACCTATGTGTTTATGGAATGAAATACATAATTTCCGGACTATTTTTCTGTTCTGAATCCAAATCTGCCCTTTATTTGTTCCCAGCACGTCAGGCGTTTGACATTTTTGGTCTCAGCATTTTTTTCATAAAATAATATGATAAAAGGGTATACAAAATGTTGGAAACGCAAAAAGTGCATGATTTCGATGCGTTTTTCAACGCAGAATCTAACGATGATTTTTTTCGATATCTTGTACGGATCCTGACATAATAGAAACAAAAAACACAGAGAAAAATGTTTTTACAAAAAGCTTCATATTTAACTGAATATTATTTATTTTTTAGTCAGCTGGGTGTCACTCTCTTCATTTTTTGATGCAAAAAAAAAATCAAAAAAGCTGATAGTTCCAGCAAAGATATTAGCTCCTAGATACGGCATAAGATTAGTTTCATCACATACCGGTAGTTAGCGCGGCCAGCAAGTTTGTGTTTTGTATATATATATAATTAAAAATTAGGGTTAAACAACTAGCGCAGGTTCTCACTGGGAGCAAATGCCATCCAAAAATGAAATCGGCTCCCAGTAGGACCGCGGTAAATCACACTCATGGCTACGTCTCACAACCGTGAGATGGGTGGTCACAGGACACGATTAAATCACAACGACAGGCCGGCGAAACACTCGTGTGTTTTCAGCACACGAAGCGACCCAAGGATTAGAGCTTTCTGCATCCATTTCGCAAGTGCCTTGGCATATTTTTGGTATGAGGGTATGGCTTTCAGGTTACGAACCAGTGATAGATTTCGCACCTCCGAGAGCACTCATCACAAGGGCAATTAATTGTACCGAATATTTTGGGTACAGTCTTTCCAGCTCCCTTTTAAGGTCTTGATATCTCTCCTCCTTTTCTCTCTCCTTGGCGGTGATGTTGTATTCGGGCGGGGCCGAGAATTTCATCACGAATATAGTTCGTTTCTCGAAGTCTTGGAGAACAATGTCAGGCCTCGAGTGTCATGGCCAACACCGCAAGAGCGACAAAGATGGTAATAAAGCACTCTTAGGGCCGCATTATGTCTGTAGATGTACGTCGTTCCTGCGTGGGTGGGACACCCCGATAATATGTGTTCCAGGTACTCAGCGTGTGCATGACACGCTCTGCACCTATCGCTGGGAACTTCTTGACATAAAATGCGGTCACGGTATGCTAAGGTGGAAATGACACCGTCCTGGAATGCGAAAATGAAACCCTCTGTACCTGAATTAAGCCCTGATGATCTGAGGAAAGCAAATGATTGCTTCTTCGACAAGGACTGTTTTTATAAATTTATGTGAAAATTTCCGTGCAATTGTGGAATTTTTGAAGTTCTGCTTTCTTCACTTCGGGTTTCAGAAGTGAAGCATCTACATGGAGTAATAAAATTCAGGCCAAGGGTCTCGGCCGCTTGGTCCGCGGCTTTGTAAAGGAACGCTCTTTCACCAATCATCTCGTGGATCCTGACCATTTTTAGGAGAGGATCTCTGCCATTGGCTACGATATAAGCTGTACTTAGAACAATTCGGTTATGAAGACACTGTAGATTCAGAAGACCGCGTCCGCCTTGGCGGCCTGAAATGTATGATCGCGGAACTGAAGAATTGATATGCAAGCTTTTATGCATATGGGGCATAATTTCTCAAGTGTACCCACCTCGAAAATGAAAGTTGTCCGATCGGGCTAAAAAATGGCCCAATTGTAGTCCTATTAGATAGTACTTCTTACACCAAAAATTAATTAATTTTTGGTGTGCAATGCTTTAGTGCCAGTTTTTAAACATATGTAATATTTTATGCTACTAAAAAAACGTTTTTTTCCAAAAATTGATATTATATGTCTTTCTGATCGATTCAACTTGGATACCAAGCTCTTCTACATGGGCTCGGAGATTAGCAAAGCTACTCTTATTTTTAAAATGTTGCCCTGCACCATCAGTGAAATAGTGGATTTCCTTTGGCCTGAAATGAGTTTTCAAGTAATCTACTATTATCTCCTGATACTCGTGAGCAACCACCGTATCATGAGCTAAGTCATCAGATATGATTGCTATACTTACATGCTTGATCTCTCTATATTTTTTATAATAAATCACCATAATGAACATTACAGCTTGGTCCTTATTCCACTGGAATACCAGTGGAATGATTGAGCTGCATTCTGAATTAAGAACGCGTAATTCTCAGCGAAATCGAAGCAAATCAAAAACTCCCCAGGCTCCTTTGAAATAAAGGGATGACTTTTTAATTTCAACAGCCTTTCACAGAAATCATCATTTTTCAACATGTGAACCAGTTCCATCATCATTGTTGATCGACACAAAGTCTTTCACCCCTGGTATCATTCGACTTATGTCATCGCGTTCATAAAACTTTTTCACAAGAGTTTGCGTTTCAGGAGTCAATGCTCTTCCTCTTTTTGGATTCGGAAGCGTAATAATTCCATGCTCTGAAACTAATTTTTTTACATTTCTTGCTCTTCGCTCTGATGTATTGAGCACCTGCATCACTTTTCTTCGTCCCAAGATTTTGGTGGAAGCGAGAAATGTTCAAATTGTTCTTGAAGATCTTTAGAGACATTGCATTTTTCGATGATTTGACCAAGTACTTCAACACCAGCTTTATGATATTTTTTTTCACACTGCAGATTGGTGCCTAAGACATCTAAATCTTTTTCGCTGTCATATAGCTACTCTTCATAATCGTCAGATATCATTTCATGCTCCTCAGTATCTACCTTATCTCTACCGGAAGGTTCTGTAATATCACCAGAGTTCAAGGATGATGTTCCCGCTGAGTTTTTGAGTTGGTATCTACATGAACTGCAAATTTGAGCTCCTTCTCGTAGTGCAGGGCATATCAAACGGAAGTCGTGGGCAAAACCACGAAATTTAAGATTAGTTGCTTTATGGCTCACTTTTTGAAAAAAAAAAGTTTTTTTAGTTGCACATAGATCCTCGGCGTGAGCTTTGAAATTGAATAATTTTGAATAATATCATTGACGATTCTACAATATATTGCCCATTGCAGCTTCGAAGTATTTAAATCTTAATGCTGCCAAGAAAAGTGTTGCAGAAGCATAAGTGATTCTATTTAAAAAGTTTAAAATTAAATAATTTAAATTGGCAGGTTATACGTTAAGCATATTGGAAAATGATCTAATATTGAGACTTTGAATTTTAAATTTATGAGCTAGTTTCTTTTTTTGAGAGTTGACCTAAGAAAGACGGAGAAAGAAAAAGAGAGTGAGGGTGTTTTGGTTGTCTCTTTCCTAATTCTCTCTCGCTCGCTTTTCCTTTGTTATATGTGTGTTTGTAATAAGCCGATTACAATGTTGTTTTTTGAAACATATTTTGAGGTCTTTCTACGCAATTCTCCTTGCATAAATTTAACTTTTTGAATGATTTTTTTTTCAAAACGACTGATTTTTGGATTTAAATATGTTTGAGCCTTCTTGCTCAAAAATATATTTTTTGCACAGATTACCTTATTAACATTGTTTCTCTAACTTTCCTCTTAGAAAAAGCTAGTTTCTGTTTATAATAATTATTCAATTTATATGCTTTTAATTGAAAATAATTACACTGAAATTTCAACTCTTTCGAGATAAAATTCCTCTCATTTAACCCGTTGTGGTCATATGGGGTCCAACGGACCCCACGGGCTTTCCGCTTTTTAACTAATCACTGAAGCTTCGGTAATATTTTTTCCTATTTTGTATTGTTTCAACATCACTTATGATTTCTTACAGCCAAAAATATCTGGAGGTGTATTTGGAGGTGTGACCACAACGGCTTAAAAGCTTTTAATTTTAAAGGCTTTGAATTTATTCCAATTTTTGAAACTGAATAATTTTGGAAGGAGTCATTCATGATTTACAATTTATTGCTCTTTGGAGCTTCAAATCATTTAAATGTGAAGGCTGCAAAGAACAATATTGTGTTATCATGAATGATTCGATTTAAAATTATAAAATTTCGAAACTTAAAAAACGGGAATAAATTCAAAGCTTTCGATATTAAAAAGTTTTTATTTTGGAGGAATTTGAAATTGCACGCTTTTGAAAGAATAATTATTCAATAGTTAATGCTTCTAATTTGAAATAGAATTGTCGAATAATGAAGTATCTCTATTCCAAATAGTTGTTTAAGTTAAAACGCTTCTTTATATTATGACATTGTCTATTTTTTTAAAGTTTCAAACCAAGAATGGTAGAACTATGATTGTGAACACTTTCCGTTTTAAAAGATCCCTTCTTCCCACAATTTTATGTGATATAAAATAATATTTAATTAAGTTTCTTTTAAGCTTCTAACAAACCTTTCTACAAAATAAATTCACTGTTATTTCCTGTTTTACGATGCAGTAGACACCCTGAAAATTGCTCCAAAACTGTTTCACATTTCAAAATTTTCGTTTAATTTTGTATACTGTGCAAATCAATTTAATTGACTTATTAGAATAGTGCATAATTTAGGATACTTCTGGTGAGAGGCTCACTAAACTATGTGGAGATTATTTTGATATAATTTCTTCTCTGGATCTATTCTTTATTATTATGAGTCAGTTATAATCCTAATTACTTTTCTGACTTTTATATTGCATTTACCTGTAAATATTATTAAATTAACAATTTTATTCGTTTGGATAAACAATCCAAACTTGTTTGCCTGAGAGGCGCCAGGTAGTTTTCTATAAAAACTACCAAAAGTCAATTGACAATTTTCCTTTCAAACTTTAAACTACAAACTTGATTTAATTAAGAGGATTACTTTGCTAGAATTTAAATG
The DNA here is from genome assembly GCA_932074435.1 of Andricus kollari. Taxonomy (NCBI): domain Eukaryota; kingdom Metazoa; phylum Arthropoda; class Insecta; order Hymenoptera; family Cynipidae; genus Andricus; species Andricus kollari. The sequence continues at coordinate 5,745 of CAKNWW010266186.1, forward strand.
AATATATTAAGTCAATGCCTGCTACCTTGCTCGATAGAGTGGGGTGTTAGGAGACACCGCTGGTGTGAGGGAAAGTCATGAATCAACTCCAATTTACATAATTTCATTATAATTCGGACAATTGCAAATAATATAATACACAAGGATAGGTGAGAATTGTCACCGCAATTCAAATAAAACAAAAGAAAAGTACATTATTTCAAGTCCGAGTCAAGAATATTAATAATTTTTAGTGACCTATAGCCCCGTTCATTGATAGGTCGACAGAATGGCCATTTTTATATGCCGCATGGCGATACAATGAATGGAGCTAGGCCCAACCAGTTACCCGCCATTTTGAATTGATACGTAAAATGGAGCTAGGCCCAACCAGTTACCCGCCATTTTGAATTGATACGTAGAATGGCGTGGCATCAAACGCCCACGATTACCACGGCGTGGTCAGAATGACCACTCCGATTTAACTTATTCTTGACATCGCGACTTTCCCACGATATTAAAATAAGAAGGAAACACTGAAGCTAGTCCGCGAACCCCAAGGTTAACAATTTTTAGTAAGGGCGAGGCAATTACCGAGCCTCCCGCAGATGCCTACCAGTTCGGCATATTTAACCAGTTTTATTTTAAGCAAGGCGAACTAAAATAAGTTGAGGAAAGAATTACCAACCTGAGAGCCTCCTTCGACCTTGCCGAAAGCCTCGGCCTCTGCTTGACATGATAATCAATTTTATACTTTTCGTGGTATACTTAAAAAATAACCAAGAATGTGACCACGCGGTCCGAATGTAAAACAACGAATGAATTTAGAAATGGCTGCTTCCGTCTTCCCAGAAGGGAACCGGAACGCAGTGTGCATGGCTCTTGGGAGGGAGTGAGAGAGACTCGTCAGTTCAGTGGCGCGCCACCAGACGTCACCCCGATGACCCGTTTTCTCTGCAGAGTCCGCTAGCTTTCGGTCAGCTAGTCATGCCCGCCGATGTTGTTGACAAACTGTCAAAAGTTGCCTCCACCGTAGTGTCGAAGTCCTGGTTTCCCTGGAAATCTTGAATGAAAGGGACTCTGATCCAGACATGTTTTGCCAGGGAATTTCGTTGAGTCCTCATCCGTGAAGTGGCCATGCAATCCCTGTGGATGAGATTGGTGCTGGTGTCCCCGTATCAAATGTAAAGGCGTGGGTGGAGGACCACTCCATACCAACTCACAGAAAAAGAATATGCCAACAAATAAAAGAACAAAACTGAGCATTGGAAATAAAACATAATAAAATTTTAACATCGGTGTCTGGCAAGTATCTTGGTTAGCTTTTAATTTAACATAAACTAACGTTTATAGTAGTTGATTCGTTAGTTTGGATTCATTTTCCCTTATTGAATTAGGTCAAGTTTTCAATAATGTCATTATTTTGTGCGGGTAATCAAATACCCCGTCACAACTCCCCCTTCACAAGATTCGGCCCACTGGGGCGAACAACAGGCAGCAACCCTTCTCTCAACTTGCTCATTGAATTTCTTAATATACAGTTTAGTGCCTGAAGCTTGACAATTGCCAGACCCCGGTTCCATACAGCTTCTTTTATTGGTGTTCCAAGAATTAATGAAATAAAGAGATAAAATAAAATTAACGTTTTTGATTTTCTTTTGTGAGGTTTATCTCGCCCCCAAAGTCCCTAATCGAGTCAATGGGAATTGTACCTGAATTTATAGGTTAAAATTACTGGAATTCCCGGAGTGGAATTCCCATCACACGATCCTAGTTTAATATTCGTTCTTATTTTAAGTATAGCTAGTTCAACTTAGCGCGTAGTAAATAAACAAAACCAGTCAATGTTAGAAATAAGGCTTTTTATTTGTGGGGAAAAGGAAACTGGCCCTCCCACTGGGCTAACAGCTATTTAAGAAACAAAACAAAAGAAACATAAGTGGCCCTTCTGGTCCTTTGTCTCCCCCCACATGGTACGTGGCTTGCGCCGCTGACGGAAATCAGAGTCATTTTTTATTCGGGCCTTGATCCGCTCGTTCATCTCAGCCTCTGATCTGCGATTTCGGGATTGCTGAGCAGCCCTGCCCCTTGGTGGAGCTCCCAATTGAAATCAGTTTCAGGGTCGAGATATACTTCCTCCCCCAGATCCTCAAGCTCCTCCTCTAATCCTGAATCTGGAATGTCGAATAATAATCGATCGAGTTCCTCCGAATCCTCTACCTCTTCCTCCTGGTCCTCGACGTACTTCTGAAGGTGGGAGACATGATACCTTCCAGCTAGTCGCCCTTCTGGCGAAGCTAACTTATAGACATTTGATGAAATTATTTCCACTACGACAAATGGGCCACTGAACTTCGGGGCCAGCTTTGTCGCTACGTGCCGACTTCTACTAGAGTACACTTCAGTCGGTTTCTTAACCTTATCGCCTACCTTAAACCACAAGTCGCGATTTTGGCGGTCATAATATTTGGCTTGCCTGGCAAAAGCCTGATCTTGGAACTTGACCCAAATTAAGAAACGCTGGGGTCACCCGGTTGGTACTATGAAGGGCCGTATTGTAGGCGAATCGGAACTCATTCTAGTAGAGATCCCAGTTTCTATGATCCTGGTCAATAAATGACCTGATCATGGTTTTGAGAACCCTATTGGTTCTCTCCACAGGATTAGCCTGTGGATGATAAAGTGGTGCGAACGAGCGGTGAATACCAAACTCCACAGCAAGATCGTTCACCGCGTTATTATTAAATTCGGTGCAACTGTGGAGCACCTTAGGGGTTTCCCACCTTCTTAACACTAGTTCCAGGAACGCTTGATTAATGGTTTCCGCATTTTCCTTTTTCAAAGGTGCCAACTCGATCCATTTCGAGAATAAATCCTGGAATACTAAGAGGTATTCATATCCCTTTTTACTTCGAGAGAAAGGACCCATGACATCGGTTGCTACGACTGTCCGTGGCTCCTGAACTATACGTTGGGTCATAAGCCCTCGCGATTGGGCTTGTTCAGGTTTATTGAGCTGGTATGTCTCGCAACTCCTAACGTAAGACGTGATGTCCGTGAACATGCCAGGCCAATAATAACGGATTGCAGCACGATGGTAGGTCTTGTCCCTACCTAAATGGCCAGCTTCCGGTGTGCAATGAACTGCATGCACCAGGTCAGATTGGAGGTTCTTCGGAACCACCAGTTTCCACTCGTCATAGTCGTCCATGATGTCCTCTAACAACGGATTATTCCGATACTTAAGGAGCTCTCCGTTGACCACTTTCCAACCATGGCATACTACTCGTCCTCGACAGGCATCATGGCCACCATATGGTCGATTTCTCCATCCTCGAACATACGGGATAGTGCATCCAGCATTTGTGGCCAATCTGCCTGTCGGGTTTTTGAGGTTGTATAACCATCGGAGGCTACTGTGGTCAGTCACCACTGAAAAGTGATATCCTTCGAGATAGTAGCGAAATTTTTTAATGGCCCACACTACGGCCAGGCACTCCTTCTCAGTTGTCGAGTAATTCCGCCCCGCTTTGGGCATCACACGACTAGCGTATACGATCACACGCTCGTGCTTTTCATGAATTTGGGTGATAACCACCCCCAAACCAAAATCACTTGCGTCCGTATGGACGCAGAATGGTATATTGAAGTCGGGGTACGACAATACAGGCGATGACACCAAGGCTGTTTTTAGATTCTGGAACGCTTCTTCCTGCTCGTCTCCCCAAGAGAAAGTGTAATTTTGCTTGGTTAGACGAGTTAGTGGCTCGCAGATTCTAGCGTAGTTCTTGATAAATCGCCTATACCATGTTATAGCCCATACGAATCGTCTGACTTGTTTAACATTTCTGGATCGAGGATATTCAAGTATGGGGCGGACCTTATCATCGTCCACTAACAACCCATCTTTGTTTACCTTGAATCCCAGAAATTTTAATTCCGTTTGATTGAATTTACACTTGTCTGGGCTGAGCGTCAGCCCGGCTTCATTTAAACGGCTAATGGCCCGCTCCAACCAGTACAAGTGCCCTTCAAAGGTTTGAGCGACGACGATCACGTCGTCGAGATATGCAAATACGTGTGGTCTCATTTCCGGGGTGATGAACTTGTCCATCAACCGTTGAAAGATTGCTTGGGCCCGGTGAGACCAAGCGGCATACGTTTGAATTGGTGAAACCCTTTTCCTGGGATAGTGAAAGCCGTGATTGGCTTACTATATTCACTTAGACGGATCTGGTGGTAAGCCTTGTTCAGATCTAGGGTTGAGATGTAACGAGCGGAATTTAAGCGGTCCAAGATTTCCGCCATAAACGGAATCGGATACGCAGCTTTCTTTGATACCTCATTAACCCGTCGAAAATCAATACTTAGACGGTAATTACCGTCCGGCTTACGGGCCATTGCCACCGGGCAGCACCACTCACTATTTGAACGCTCAATCAAATCCTGCTCGATTAATATATTCGCTTCTGCGATTAACGCGTCACACACTTTAGGTCACATGCGATGATTCCTCTGGCGAATAGGAGGCTTCCCGTGCGTGTCGATCACGTGCTCGCCAAATTTCGCAGCGGGTAACTTATCGGGTTTCGGTTTTATTATACCCTTCAAAAACTGTTCTAACCTCACTTTCTCCGCTTCATCGAGCAATGCAATGCCTTTACAAGTTTCGATCTCATTCTCTCCCGCTGTACAAAACGCAAATTTTATGATTGGCTCGTCAGCCAGCCACAACTGCTTGTCACGCAAATCCAGAACGAAACCGAACTTTGCGGCAAAATCCATGCCGAGTACGCAAGTATCAGTTAGGCCAGGTATGATATTAAAGTTAATTGAATGGGTGGTTCCTGAAAAGGTGGCCGGCAGACATGCCTCACCCATGACAGACTCAATAGTGCCATTGGCCATCATAACAGTGTCTGCCTTCGAGTAATCAATTTTATATCCACCGGAACCGAGTATCTGTAACCCCACTGACCCTAAATAAGTTATAGATGAACCCGTGTCTACCAATGAATGGATTTTAGTACCCCCTGTCGCTATACTGACGTAGGGTCTCGAGTTGGTACCAATCCCTGATAGACGATCAGGTGTTGATTCAGAAGAGTTGTTAATTATATGCCCCATCGTCCCCTGAACATCTGAGAGTTTGGTAAGTCCAGCACTCAAAGATGGGTATGATTTAGAACGAGAGAGCGATTATGAAAGACGAGTGGGAACATGAGTTCCCGAATTCAATTGAGCAACTGAGGGTGGGGAGGTCACCCTCCCCGCTTCAATAGTTAAAGCTAAGTGATTTAAAGTCAAATCAGGCTGAGTTTCAGAAGACAATTTCCGTGTCAATTCAGGTTTACTTTCAGAAAATGAGTTCTGAGTCAATTTAGGTTTAGTTTCAGAATTTGAAGGGGTTGAGTCAGGTATATTACTAATAGTAGAAATAAGGGTCTGCTTTGGAATAAAAGGAGTGGCGTCGACCCTGAGACGGCCCTTCTTTAGTGGTTTCCCTGACAATGGACAGAATTGCAAGTCTGCCTAACTTGGCCGTGCTTGCCACAATTATAACAAAACTGGGCCCATCGGGTTTGACATGCTCTCCAACCATGTTCAGCTCCACCACAATTGAAACAGGGTGGTTCCGCTTTTGGTTGGAAACTCTTTCTCGGAGATGGACTCCGTCTTGTGGAGTCAGGCCTGGTTGAGACCTGTGCCAAACTATTCTCGCTATGATTTTCGCCCGTTTTTGTGTCCGCCCTGGGTTTATTATTATTAAATCTGGACGAATTACCATATCCTAAATTAGGCTTATCATGTGAGCAGGTCGTGGTGCCCAGCTTATCCACCAGCTTCACAAACGCTCTCCTTTATATAAATTCGTCGTTCTTTCCACTTCTACCGCAAGTAGCGTTATTTGGTTACAGTCGGAAAACTCGAAACGGCGAATAGACAGTCCGTTCGAATTTCAGAAACAACCCTTGCAAACATGTCAGAAAATCAGCGGTCCTTTCAACACGACCCTGATAACGAGTGGCGACTTGTTCATCAAGACGCCATTGATAGTTGATGTTCCCATACATTATTAGGAATGCCGTTTTGAAATGCTGCAATGTAGGCCAGGCATGACAATTATAACGGAACCATTTTAGGGGTAATTTTTCAAGAATGAATGGAATTCGTATCATCAATTCCTCATCCGTAAGGCCTAAGACCGAACGCCCCTCATCTCAATAGTGGCCTGCTGAAAGGAAGGATTAAACCTCTGGGGTCCAGCCGCAAAAGGCGTAGAGGCCACAAGGTTTGCCCCTAACCCAGGTGATACCCCTGCAACACTGATGGTTGTACTGTAGGCCGGAGAAATATTACTTTGCTCCGAAGCCGGCTTAACGAGTTTATGAACGGGTTGAACTCGAAATGGTTCATGTGTTGAAATTGGGGCGATCTGACTGCTCTCGCATCCCCTATTTGGACAGACTCGAGTGGAATTGAACCCCTCAGGAAATGCGCTAGGTTGTTTGAGCAACCGTGGAATGGCTCCATATTGATAGCCAAACGATGTTGATGTAGGATCGCCTCCCACAGAAATTATTTTTCGCGATGGTGCTTGCGTGCTAATTGTCTCGTAGTGACAAGGGGCGTATTCCTTAGCGCGACTATCACTTGTTTCGAGACTGTCGAGTGGGAGGTATGGCGTCGAGGTAATTGCTGGCCTCGTGTAACAGAGCACGGAGGAGGTACTAGTGATCGAAGTATGGACACTAGTTGCCCCAGAATGTGAAGGCATAAAATGTGTTTCAAGGGGCCCATTACTTAATTGCCCCCCCCCCCCCATACTATAAACGGGTGATTCAAATAATATCCGGGCAGCACTCATACTATCTTCGTATAAGTCTGCCTTACTACCATTACGCGATCGGGCTCTTCCCGTGTGAAGCAACACTCGACCGACTATCTCGTTGATAACCCCCTGTAACTCGACTGAGTGATGGGCGCCACCCATGTCCTTTTCCGGTTCGTATTCCGAATTTCGGGGCACTTCCGCTACCGAAACTGTCCTTCTTGGGGACCATATGGCACGGGCGTGTAGAACTTCTAAAGATCCCCATAGGTGAAGCCCCCTGTCGCCTGAGTATCGACTGAGGTCATCCTCAGACATTGACAACACGTAAGGTGGGATCTCATTGTCTCGCTCGTCCGCCATTTTAATTGATATACGATCCCACCACAAAAATCAAAATTTCATAGTACAATGAACAAATTGAAAGTATATTTACAATAATCAAGGTCACATAATCATTTATACTCAAATCTATCGTGCACATTACGCAGAGTAAATTCCATTAAATTCTTAATTATCCTGGCGGAATACTCAAATCCAGGTAAATATAATTGTTAAAGCCTGAGGTGAATCTGGGTTTGTTATTAGATCCCCACTATTGCCGTTCTTTGATTATTGGATTTATCAATCCAAGTTATATTGAGGTTATGTTTGGTTTATCGCAATGCGACTTCAGTTTTGTCAGTTTATCCTTGCTACATCAAAAAGGATAAACAAACAACATTCAACTGGCTAATAACCTTCATTGTTTCATTAGGGGATTTTTATTCGAGGTTGTATTAAGGTTATGTCAGGTTTGCCCCAGTACAACCCCAGCCTGCTTTGTTCGCTTATCCTTGATACTTCAAAAAGTATAAATTAACAAGTCCTAGCAGGTTCGCCTTTTAAGTAAAGGTGATTGTGACGTTAAACGCTTAGAGAAACTCCGTTCCCAGCACTCAGCTGTCATTAGCGGACCGAATGAACAGAACGGATACGCCACAGCGTATCTCTATAGTATCCACATCGTATCCTCTCCGTATCATGCAAGAAACGTGAAATTTTGCGTTAGAAGGTCACGGAGTAATTGCAATAGTTTTTCTTGCAACGATAAAAACTTGAAGAAAATATAATACCTATCGACAACGTGGGCTGAAGGCGACTTCAAGCGTCCATAATCAAGCAGCCATCATCGTTTAAGCAGTACTCCTTAAACGATTATGGATGGTTCAAAAAATTTGAACTGGAAATGACATAATTATTAGTTAATTAACTTTCATTTTCAAAATTTTGTTATTTACTTCAAATTATTCCAAATACAATTGTTTTTCAACTTGTCTTTCTCAAATGGTTAAATAAAGCTTCCTTTGTTTTTAATTGGTGAAAGTTAATTGGTCCGTTTTTATCTACACCTCACTCGTTATTCAATTTAGATTGTTGTGTGGTGACTTATTCTCGGCTATCACCAGTCACCTCAAACTTTATTGACTGATCAATTTCAGTCAATTTTTTCTTACTTTAATCCTTAAACCTACTGATCAGACCAAAATTCAAAAAGTTAGAGCTTTTTTAAAATTTTCACGGAAAAAATGGTAGTACACCAGACGTACCTATAGGTACAACAGCCGCGCCAAACGCTAGGACGAATCTTATACTTTCATTTGGGGCAGCTGCTGTCCCGTTTTCTGACAGCAGCTATACTTCTGCGGCGTAAGCTCTGTACCAGTGGCAAAATACAACCGTTGTTCATGTTTTCGGGACTAGTGTCATGCGAGTCGTGAGTGCACGTACGTTATTTTGTATCTGATGCCATCGCGATGGATATTTTTCTAAAACCAAACAATTTTGAACATTTACAAGAAGTGTTTGAATGTAAGTATACAACTTTAACTGTAATGCTATTTTAAACTAAATAAAAGTTTTGTGAATGAGATGGATGAGTCCTTTAAAACACAAAAACACTGCACTAAAGACAATGCTTTTATACCAAAAACACCAAAAAGAAGCACGAAATTACGAAAACGCCAACATTACAATTTTGACAGCAGATTTTCACCGTACAACTGCTACCTCAGTTTCGGAATAGGAGCCGTCCCATAATTGAGGGACAACAGTTGCCACTTATTTTCGTGCAACTCCTCACCATAAATCGGTGTAGCTGTTGCCCCGAGCCTATAGTACAGCTGCTGTATATATTATATGTATATGTATATGTTATATGCTTTTTACATTTTGAAAATTTACAAAAGATGGAAAAAAGTATATTTTTTTGATAGATTAAGAAATATCAATCCAAATTTTTACTAGATATAAAATATATTTCTAAACTATTAATTAAACTAACTATTCATTTATTAAAATAAGCTACGGCTTATTTTAATGCTGCTTAATTGCAGGTAAATATTCAATTCGTATATTCTGGTAAAAAAATATTATTTCATTTACATTATACGTAACTATCATTAATAATTTTATTTTTCAATATAGATGCACTTTAAAAAAAATAGTATTGGTATCAAAATCTTTCAATTGACCGTAAGAGAAATTAATTAATTTTAAAATAATAATAAATAGAATGATTTAAGGCCCTCATTAATTTTAATATAATTTAGCAATTTAGTGTTCTCAATGTTTTTGGCGTGCAGAGTCAGCTGAGTAGTCAACTAGATCTGTATGTCGAAGACGAGAAACAAGAAATCGCCGGCACGCTCGGTTTTGCTTTCAATGTGCGCCCCGGCTCCACGCTCCCACCCCACCCGTTGACGTAGTCGGATGACGCAGGATTTCGCTGGGAGCAGGTGCTAACCTGAAAAATTGCACCCGCTCCCAGCGAAATCGCGGTAAAATTTCAGCTGTAACAACGTCTCACGGCCGCAAGATAGGTGGCTACAGTCTGCGAGGAATTCAATACGATGATCCGGCAAAAGGCTCGTGCACCCTGAGGACACGGATCGACCCAAGGACGACCGCCTTCTGCATTTTCCCCACAAGTGTCTCAGCACTTTCTTGACACGCAGGGATGCTTTTCAGGCTATTAACCAGTGAAACCTTGGCACCTCCAGGAGCGCCGATGATCAAGACGATTAGCTTAACGGAATATTCCGGGTATAGCCGTCGCAACTCCCTTATAAGTTCTTTATACCTCTCTTTCTTTTTATTCTCCTTGGCTATGATGTTTTTGTCAGCTGGTGCCGAAAATTCGATAACGAACATGGTTCGTTTCTCGAAGTCAAGAAGGACTACGTCAGGCCTCGAGTGCGCAACAGAAACAATTATCGAGAATATGAAGTTCCAGTATATCCGACACTTCTCATTCTCGACAATTGATTCTATTTCCCTAGGAGCGTTTAGCGGAGCGTTTAGCGGATCGTTATTTGGGCTGATGCCGTAAGAGTGACAGAGATGGTAATAAAGCACTCTTAGTGCCGGATTGTGCCTTTGGATTTAGGTCGTCCCCGCATGAGTGTGTGCTCTGCAGCTATCATCAGGAATGTCTTGGCTCAAAATGTGGCGACGGTATGCTAGAGTGCAATTGACACCGTTTTGGCATACTAAATTGAAACCCTCCGTGCCCGACTTCAATCCGGGTGATTTAAGGAAAGCAAACGTTAGCTCATACGACATCGACAGATCCTCCTGTGCTTTCTTAATCCGGGCCTTCAGGAGTCAGTACTCGAGATGGATAAGATTTGAGGCACTTTGCTCATCCCTGATATTGAAGTCTAGGCCGAGTGTTTCAGCAGCCTCCTCCGCTGCTTTAGAGAGAAACGCCCCTTTGCCCACTTCTTCGTGTTTCCTGACCATTTCAAGAAGAGGGTCTTGTCCATTTGCGACTATATGTGCTGTACCCAAAATAATCCTGTTGTGAATACATTCAAGATTTAGTATTCCGCGACCAACTTAACGGCGTGAGATGTGAAATCACGGAACAGAAGATTTAAGGTGCATGCTTCTGTGCATGTGCATAACCTCACGATGTGTGGATGAACCTTTAAGCTTTCCAACAGACAGATAATAAGTCTATGGGAGGTTGAATCAGAAGCTTTATGGTAATCAATCTAGGCCATCGATAGGTGACGCTGATAGAATGCTGCGTCTTTACAGACACATCTATCGATAAACAGGTTTTCCCGAAAACACCCAGAGCTTCAGCACGTTTCGATTTAATCGTTGCGAAATCTAGGTGCCTACCTCTGGAAAAATGGATATATACGCGGAGCGCTTCCCCAAGCACTGCTTGATCAAGCTGCAGACGAAGATGAAGAAGCGACAATAAGGCCAACCGCGGAAAACAGGCACCTTCTGGGAGATGATCACGATTTCAGGACAAGAAGGAACATTAACATGCAAGTTCCTCTTAAGCCTCAAGATCTAGCTGAAATGGATGCCTCCCTTTGTGGAGAAATCTCGCAAGAATCCGACCTCTGGACCATCAGTTGCTCAGTTTATGGTGCTGCAAGAGCTTTGGCTGATTCAAATCGAAGGTTCGAACCAACGATTTATCAAAAGACCAAAAGACGCTAACATCAACTGAACAAGAAGATTGGATGGGCAAGACAGAATGAGTCCCGTGTTCAATGTGCGATCGACCACATAACATCTGGTAGACCGTTCACGGAAAGGGTTCGAAAGTTCAACCAAGAACTGAGGCTCTTGAATCACACACTATGCAAGTTGAAGCTGCTGACAATCAAGCAGCATATTGTTGAAAAAATACGGCTGTTATCTGACGTAAGGAGGAGAATGCAGAAGAGGGAGAGATGGATCAGGGAGAACCAAAGTTTCTCGCTGACCCAACTCGCCTGTTCAGTGATCATCCTGTTTCTGTCAAAAATCTACCCAAGCCCAACGAGGTAGAGACTTTTTGGAGAGAGGTATACAAGATCCCGGAAACACTAAAGTTGAAAGAAGATACTGACAATATCATCCGCTACAAGGAATTTTGCGACAACCTCATAAAATCTGATGAGGAAATTCCATCAATCACTGCCGAAGAGGTGAAAAAAGCACTTAGAGGAACGAAGAACTTTTCCGGTGCTGGACCAGATTGTATCAAGAACTTCTCGTGGAAGAAGTTTGCTTCTACACACCAACATTTGGCCCGCATATTCACCTCATATTTAAAGTCAGAGACGCCCATTCCGCAGTGGCTGGTGTTAGGACGCACTATACTCCTACTGAAAAAATTAAACTTGTCCAACTGAGAGAATTACAGGCCAATAACTTGTTTGAACACACTGTATAAGATCTTTACAGCTGTCCTAAACAACAGGATTGTTCGGCGAATTGATCCTGTGTGGCGTGAGATGTACGAACCACGTGGCTCGAAAAAAGGTGTAGCAGGCTCTCGAGAGAACTCGGGAGATTGATGCCTCTTTGGAAAACTAGATTTACTATCTCATCTGGAAATTATGGCGCGACAACAAACAACCTCACCTTCCAGAGAAACGTCTTTCAGGGCGATTAATGAGCCCTTTGCCTTTTTGCATCACACTTCTGGCTCTGTCTCTCGCACTACGAAATTCTTCTGGATACCTCTGTGGCGACACTAACCAGCGCGAGCATAAGGTCACTCATGTATTTTATATGGATGACCTGGAGCTCTATGCCTCTGGTAAAGGCAAACTTCAAACTGCCATAAATATCGTCAATAAGTACTCAGGAGAGATTGGGATGGACTTTGGATTGGATAAATGTGCCAAAATTCATCTGAAGAACGGAAAGATTGTTGGCGTTCAGGACGTAACATTAGTAAAGGAGACTCTTCGAAGCAGATACAAGCATCTTCTTCGACAGATTTCCTCTTCCAATCTGTCAATGTTGAACAAGATATCTGCGACTAACATGCTTGCCGTCCCGGTTCTACTCTACTCGATTGGAGTGGTTCAATGGACGGAGAACGAACTTAAGGCCCTTGATGTCACCACGCGTAAGATCATGTATATGCATAAAAGCTTGCATATCAATTCGTCAGTTCCGCGATTATACATTTCACGCCGTGAACGCGGACGCGGACTTCCAAATCTCCAGTGTCGTCATAACCGAATTGTTCTAAGTACAGCTTATATCATAGCCAATGGCAGAGACCCGCTCCTAAAAATGGCCAGGAAAAACGAGATGATTGGCGAAGGAGCGTTCCTTTACAAAGCCGCGGAGCAAGTGGCCGAGACCCTTGGCCTGAATTTTAACATCCGAAGTGAGGAAAGTGCATTACTCCACCTAGATGCTTCACTTCTGGAAGCCGAAGTGAAGAAAGCAGAAGTTCAAAAATTCCATCGAGAGCTACTCGACAAGGAAATGCACGGAAATTTTCACAGAAATGTACAAAAACGGTCCTCGTCGCAGGAGCAAGCTTTTGCTTTTCTCAGATCATCAGGGCCTAATTCAGGTACCGAGGGTTTCATTTTCGCATGCCAGGACGGTGTCATTTCCACCTTAGCATACCGTGACCGCATTTTATGTCAAAAAGTTCCGAGCGATAGGTGCAGAGCGTGGCATGCACACGCTGAGTACCTGGAACACATACTATCGGGGTGCCCCACCCACGCAGGAATGACGTACATCTACAGACATAATGTGGCCTCAAGAGTGCTTTATTACCATCTTTGTCGCTCTTACGGTGTTGGCCGCGACCCTGCCCTGCCTACGCTCCAAGGGAGATAGAATCAATTGTCCTAAACAAGAAGTGCCAAATTTTCTGGAACTACGATTTTCGGACAGCAGTCTCCGTTGCACACTCGAGACCTGACATTGTTCTCCAAGAACCTTAAAAGGGAGCTGCGAAGACTGTACCCAAAATATTCGGTACAAGTAATTGTCCTTGTAATAGGTGCTCTCGGCAGTGCGAATCTAGCACTGATTCGTAACCTTAAAGCCATACCCGCGAGCCAAAAATATGCGGTAAATCACATTCATGGCCACGTCTCATAACCGTGAGATGGGTGGTCAGAGGACCATTGGTTTGGTCTAATAAAGGTCTATAGGTGGTCAATTCAAAGGTCTTGAAGTCTACTTTCAAAATCTGAGAGGCGTTTTCATCAAAACATCATGGCTGATCAAATATGGCCGCCAAAACCACGTGACCTGCACGTTTTTTGTTACTAAATTGATTATAAACCAAGCATCATTAACCCTATTGAGGTCTTCAACGTTCAAAATAGAAGGTTTTGAACTCTACTTTCAAAGCCCATATCGTACAAATTTTTTCGTTCCGGGTAAAATCCAATATGGCGGCCAAAACCACGTGGCAAGTGTTGACCTTTGAAAAATCAATCGGTTGAGGTGAAGGTTACGTGGTTTTGGCGGCCTTATTTGATCAACTATGTTGCTTCGATAAAAATCTCACTCGGATTTTGAAATTAGCCTTCAAGACCTTTCGATTGACCACCTATAGAGCTTTATTGGACGAAACCAATTTTGGCTTGTAGGGGGTCATTCGTTGAGAAAGAATTGCGGATCCAATATGGTGGACAAAATTTTTAAAAATCATATGATTTTCACCAAATCTGGTATGGAGGGATTTTCGGGGTCGCTGATTATGAATACGAGCTTTAATTGGCAACTTAAGATGGCGGATCCAAGATGACGAACTAAATTTACAAAAAATATCCGCCATCTTGGATTTTCCATCTCGAATATCAAATCCATACGCGTATTCGTAGTCAGCGACCCCGAAAACCCTTGTATACCAAATTTGGTGGAATTCACTTGATTTTGCAAAATTTTGTCCTCCATATTGGATCCGAAATTTTGAATTTTGTAAATCTGAACTTAGGTTCGTAATCAGCGAGCCCAAAAACCCTCGGGTACCGAATTTGGTGAACATCGATTGATTTTTGATATGTCACCACTTGCCACGTGGTTTTGGTCGCCATTTTGGATTTTACCCGGAACGAAAAAATTTATACTATATGGTCTTTGAAAGTAGAGTTCAAGAACTTTGATTTGGAATGGTGTAGACCTGAACAGGGTTGATGATGTTGGTTTTATAATCAATTTAGTAAACAAAAACGTGCAGGTCACGTGGTTTTGGCCGCCATATTTGATCGGCCATGATTTTTCGATAAAAACGCCACTCGGATTTTGAAAGTAGACTTCAAGACCTTTCGATTGGCCACCTATAGACCTTTATTGGGCCAAACATATTTTGGCTTGTAGGGGGTCATTCGTTGAGAAAGAATGACTCATATATACAGGGTGTCCACGCAGGGGCTTACCAAAAAGTATGCAACCCGCCATTCATGGCCATAAGGTTAGCATTGTCGTGTGAGACAGGTTGCATAATTTTTGGTAAGCCCCAGCGTGGACACCCTGTATATATTGTACATATCGGCCGTCGCCACTACTGACCCATGTCGTATCTAGGACCTAGTATCTTTGGTTCCAGCTAAAACTGTTCGAAAGATACACGGCACAGAAGTTGTCTGTTTCTATAGAGTTGCCAGATTGATTGAGGTTTTTGTAACACACGGTTACCGCGACGTAGCTGCACACGTGACACAGTTCATCATTTTTGGGGAAAAGTTTACATGGCGCATCCCAGTAAGAAGGCTTGCATTGATCGGGATTAAGAAATGTAATTCACTTGAATTCCTGATTTTTCCGGTCGTCTCTTCTAAACCGTCGGGGAAATAAATATGAGGAAAAATCAATCCCCTTCAATGCACCTTGAAAAATTTTACAGAACAATACTGAAAGGAATTAAAAAATACAAAAATCCGTAGCCTGGATCAATAAAATTGAATCCCTGCCAATGAACGTGGGAAATTACACGGAACGGTACTGAAAGGCATTGAAAACTTCGAGTATGCAAAAGAAAGAATAGAATGGATTTAAATAAATTCAATTTCAAAACGCTCAGTTGAATCAAAATGGAAATTAATAATTGGCATAATGAGTCGTATTCTATTGTATAGAAAAATTTTTACTACTAAAATTCAATTAAATGGATATATTAGTTTTTTATTATGTATGTATATTTAATCTCTCCCTTTTACGGGTTTAAGGGCCTCCGCTTCCTGTACACATGTTTACATTGCATCCTTAATCTAACTTAACCACTGCTTATATTATAATGTTTCGTCTTACTTGAAATAACCATAATATTAATACTATTAATACTTAAACTTCTAAAAATGAGCGATTTTCAAGGGCTTCCGTTTCCTCTTATCATAAAATACATTTTCAACGATTTAAAAATTTAAAATTTTTGGTATTTACTTTCCTTATTAGGATTAAGCGTTTGGCTCTGCCCTGTCACCTTACTTTCTCTTAGTTCTTCCATTTTCCTCATCCATATCACACTCAACTGTCCATCTTCCTCTCCTGTACACCTCTCTTGTACACGTGCCAATGACTCCATTTCGTATCCACATACTTTACACAGATTTTCCTCTTCATCCATCCAATATCTACAAGATCTCACTCCTTCTCCCATTCTAAACCGTACCACCCTAATCCACTTATATTTATTTTTTAATTTTTGCAAATATTCTGGTTCAGTCAACCTTCTTCTCCTTGCCTTACTAATAACTCTAACTCTATGTCCTGCCACTCCAGTACCCCTTCTCGCATGTCACAAACCCTCCTCTTCTTTTTCCTTTCTTACTCCCATTTCAAATTTCCCAAATTGCCTCTCGTTTCCTTGTTCCGAATTTCGCCCAAGCATACTTGTGCTATTCTGATTCCCTCTCCTCTTTTTAGCTTCTGTTCAAACCTCCAGGCTCTCCTAATTTGTCTAGTTACCATTTTTACCCTTCCTAATTCTTCTCTTAACATGTATCCTGGGCAACACCAACTAACCCCCATGTCCAATCTCAGAAATCTCTCATACATGCTTTCCCCCTTTGCTTTTTCCTTTCCAGCATCCTCTCATGTTCTCTTTTTCTTACCTAACATTCTCCTTTTCCATTTTTGTTGTTTAAACTCTTTTAATTTATCTACCCCCCAAAATCCCGTTTTCGTGTTCCTTTCTCCATCTACCGCGCTTACGGACGACACCTATCAGTGTAGCTATCACCGTCAAGTGCTCGGACCCTATCTCATTCCCCACATTCATTCTGCCTGTTATATTCCTCATTCTTTCTTCCGCCAGGATGTAGTCTATTACTGTTTCTCCCTTACCTATAAATGTGACATCTCCTTTCTCATCTCCTTTCATAGTGCCATTACATATAAACCATCCTGTTTTTCATATTACGTCTAGTAACCTCCTCCCCTTCCGGTCTGTCCAGGCATTTAAGCCCTCTCCTATCAAAACCAATTGTTCCTTCTTTTCCTCCATCCACCTCCTTATTCCTCTCCAACCTTCCTCATCCCCTCTTCTTCTGTATACACAATCCACCGCTATTTTGACTTTTACAATTATAATACTTCTTACCATAGTTCCATCGTTTTCCTCCATGTCCTCCTCTGTTCTTCCTTTTACTGCCAATGATTTTCTCACCACTAAGGCCATGCCGCCATCCCTCTACCTTTAACGTGTTCCTTTCTTGCTTCTTGCATCATCCACAGAGAATCTTTAGGAAACATCCCTTTATTCCCCTTCTTGTCCTTATCATCCGCCCAGGTTTCACTCATCATAATCACATCCCACTTTTCCAACTCTCTCCAAAATCCTTCATTTTTTTTCTTGAAGCCTGACATATTCCAGAACGCTATTTTCACGTTTTTCTTTTCCCTTACCTATCCTCCTCACTTTTATTCCACCTTGCCGTTTGGAAACATCTCTGTTTGATCTCTACACTCTTTTGCCTCTTCCATTTGTCCATAATCTGTCTCTTCCTATCCATACCATGCGCCCTTTTTACTCACTACCCATGCCCTCTGCTCTATTTGCCATCTCCTTTTCCTCTCCCTTCATGTCAAATCCTCTTCAATTCTTTCCCTTCTTGCTCTCAATATTATTTTTCCTCCGTAATTTTAATTTTCTTCTCCTCACTCCCTACTTTTACTAGAAACATTCCTTCTTTTCCTTCTTTCATCCATCTTTTTCTCTTAACTCCTTCTACCCTTACATGAACTCCAATATGTCTCAAAAGATTGTTGATTTCCGTTTCCCCTGTTTCACTCGCCACTTTCAATCCCTTACCTACTATGTTTTTTTCCTCTTCGCCCTTTCTTCTCCTTCCAATCTTCTTTCAATCTCCCTTATTCTTTTCTTCAATATTTTATTCTCACTTTGCAAGTTACTACTCCCGTGTATTATTTCCGCACTCTCTGTTTCCTTCCCCATATGCTCATTCCTGATTTCTAAGTTGCTTACCCATTCTTCCTACTACCTTGTCCTTCTTCTCTTTCCAGATGTTTTCGCACTCTTCCCTATTGATCTCATCCAATCTCTTCCTTGTTTCCTCTCTAAACCCTTTTATGAGAGCTTCCACTTTTTCAAACACCCCCCACCCCCCGATCTCTTTCTGGTGTTTTTCCTTTAGTCCTTACTTTTTTGTTTTCCTGCTCCCTTTCTAATTCATCGTCACCTTCCTCTCTTTTTCTTTTTTCTTTCCCTTGACTGCTGGTCGCGTTCACATTTTTTCGCCATTCGTCCAAACTCCTATTCGAGCCCGCGCTGCCTAGCTTGTTGAGGCGCTGTAAGTTTGAGGGTCTCTAACTTCTCCTCATCGCTACTGTCATCTTCCCCCTTCTCCCCACTGACCGCGCTCTCAACATCGTCATCTCTTATGTCGGCTGCCTGTTCTGTGCGATCATCCAGTGATTGTCCCGCTCTGTACTCACCTACCTCTTGCCCCCCTTGTCCAGCAACTATTTTTACTGCTCCTAACCTTAAAAATTTCACACGCTTCAATTTCCACTTCACACGCTTATTCCCTTCACCAAAGCCAAAAAACTAACACTTGACACAAAGGTACCAGTGGGAATAAAATTCGTTTTAAATATATGCTACATTTTGGAATTCGATACAGTATCATCAAGATTTATTCGGAAGGTATTAGAGGGAATTAAATAGACTAAAAATAAATTCTACTTCACGGAATTAAAAGCATTTCAATATACATATTTTCTGAAAGGAATGGAAGGAATTAAATAAATTTGAAATGTGTCATACTTTACAAAATTAAAAACAATACTTTTTTATTGTACTGGAAGGAATTAAATAAATGTAAATTTTGTCTTGTTTCTGGAACACAAAATAATTCCGTCTTTGCTGTCGCTATGGGAACTACAGAAAATTAAGTTTCTGAAAATTGCATTACTCTCTTGCGGGCTGGAGGTCGTTCGAAGAATCAGGTTTAAAATAGGATAGAAAATTCTTCATTTTTACGCCGAAATCGGAATTTCATAATTCTTTTAAATTCAAGCCTTCGAATGGGGCGGCGAAGCCGCGCCATTCGCGCACTCGCGATTTATGATCTCCCTGAAGAATGATCGGACTGGAAGAAGTTGTTGTGTGTTACCCGTTCTGGCATTATTACACAATCTGAGAGAAATTTGACATGACTGATGTCACATACATCAGCTCTCTGCTCTTATTTGTATCGCGCTCCGTGCCACCTCAATTTCATGTTCGTCCTACATACTATACGACTTGATCTTATTTCTATTCAACTCCAATTTATTTACGCTAAACTTTTATTCAACTCTCAATTCGCGACGATTGAAAACTGGAGCTGTTCGACTTGTGTGATTGAGGTCAGTACATTGAGGAGATATTGATTGTCTTCTTACATTCAGTTTTCCTACTTTCTGGAGAGAACCTCAGAATAAAACCGGTGAAAATTACTTTTTTTAAATAGATTTAAAAGGTAACTCGTCGAAATTCACGGACACCTATATTGACCTAATGTAACTTCTGTGAAATTTATTATTAACGTAATAAACCCGAAAACAAATATCAATGATAATTAATATGATTATAAATTTAAATATCAATAATGTGTCTTTGAAAATTTATCCTTTCATTATTAAATGGAGATCTAACAAAATTCACGGAATATATCATGAAGGAAGGCACGGATGGTGCTAATGTAGACATGAAAATGTCCACAAAATAAATTATGATTACTCAAATACAAACGATGCGTTATTACCATATTTATAAATAAAATAGAATTTTTTCAAATATTCATTTCACGGCCCTGTTTGTATATCAGTGCATCAAAAAACATCGCTAAATCATCAAAACATTATTACCTATAATTTTACAAATTATATTTCGATCCGATACTAAGTTAACAAAATAAAAATCAGTGTTAATAGAACTTGTTTATAACAATTTATCATTACAAGTCAACAATTTTTTTTTCATTTCACGAGCCACTAAGTATTAAACCCAAGTCACGCTATGCATGGCAAACAATTTTCCAAGATGATCAAAAACAAAATGACGATATCTCTGTAACCAGAAGAGTCTCCATCGTTTTTCTTTTTTTTTATGAAAGGTGATTTCATATACTATATCCTGATTGAACAAAAATTAAACACAGAAAATTTCGCGAAAAATTGAATCAATAATTTGTTACCATTTTTTTTCAGACAAAATTTCACAATTTTTTATGTAAATTCATATAGCTTAAAAGTGTATAATTTCATCTCTGATATCTCCAAATTTCAAGAAAATTGAAGCACCGGTTCCGGAAAAATCGAGAATTAAAAAAAATAAGCCAACCGGAAATTCAATATGGCGTAACTCCCAAAATCTCATTTTCTTTAAATCCTTCGGGCCAAAATATATCTTATATAACACTATATTCTCATAAGTTTTCATTAAAAACGAATTATAGCCAATATTCAATTAAATAACCTCAAAATAAATTATCAATATATCTTATTTAATAGAGAAAAATTGAAATTAAATCTACTTAATTCAATATTGCGACAAAAATTAATCATTTAATATTCAATTAATCAGTTCACAACATAGAAATATATTTAGATATACTTTTGAAAATTGAATTCAGATACTCTTTTAAGCATAATTCTGACATTTTTATTCCAAATTTCAATTAATTTTTATTTACATTCTTTTTTAATTTCTACTTTCATTTAAAAAAATTTTATATATTCGTAACCTTTTATACTAACCTTTTATACTATTTACATATAATTTTGAACATTAAACTAAAATAATCATTTCACAACATCACAAGCATTGACCGAAATTACATAATTGTAATAGAAGTATTTCAAAGACAAATAAACTTTTATTATACAAATTATATCCAATATTCAATTATATAACCTTAAAGTAAATTATCAATTTAGGTTACTTAATTTTTTTAAACTAAATTTTCATCTTTACTTAATGTAATATCGTGAAAGAAATTAATCAGCTAATAATTAGTTAATCTTTTCACAAAATAAGAAGCTTTAAACTATAATTTTCATTAAAACATTCAAATAATTTTTACTTAATGTTTTTTTTTTAATTTTAACTTTAATTTATGAAAATTTATTTATTAATAACCTTTTAAACTAATTCCAGAAAATATCAGTTCTATTAGAATAAGTTAATGAATAATTAATCAGTTGGCAACATAGAAAGCATTAAACAATTATTTTCATTTAAAAATTCAAATAACTTTTACAATTCATTAAATTTAAACATAATATTTAGATATAATTTTGAACATTGAATTCTGTTCATTCAAACATTCAAATAATTTTTACTTCACATATTTTTAAATTTTCACTGTTATTTCTAAAAATATGATTTATTAGATAATCATTTAGATAATAGATTCATTTTATTTTATAGATTCATTCATTATCATTTAGATAATCATTTAGTGGGTGTGGTGAGCACACACTTGTAGTTATTTACTACAAGAAACTATCCACCTAAAAAACACTACCTGAATCGGGTAGTGTCACGCTTACCCCTAGAGGCTCGCCGAAAGGGAAATAGCTTAATGATATACATTTAACAACATCACAAACATTGACATGATTGGAATAGAGGTATTTTAAATATAAATTAACTTTCATTACACAAATTTAAGCCAATATGCCATTACATAATCCTAAAGTAAATAATCAATTTACATTTTTTTTTATTTCTACTTACATTAATAAAACTTTGATTTTCTCGTAACCTTTTAAACAACTTGCAGAAAATATAAGTTTTAATAGAATCAGTTAATAATGAATTAATCAGTTCATAAAATAAAAAGCATTACACAATTAATTTCCTTAAAACATTCAAACCATTTTTACATCATATTCTCCTTTTTTGAAATTTTATTTGTATACATTTAATTTATTAATAACCTATGAAACTAATTTAAAAATAATTAAAATATATCTACATATCATTTTGAAAATTGAATTCAGGTATAGTTATTTCACAATGTCGCAGACATTTCAAAATATTACATAATTGCAAAAGCGGTATTTTAAAGAAAAAATAAACTTTTATTATAAAAATAGTAGCCCATATTCAATTACATAACCTTAAAGTAAATAATCAATTTATGTTACTTAATTGAAAATCAATTAAAATTCAATCTTTATTTAATTAAAAATTTGTAACAATCAATCGACTAATAATTAATTAAATTGTTCATAACATAAAAAGCACAAAAATATTCTTTTCATTTAAAGATTCAAGTAATTCTCTTTATTCATAATGTGTCCCCTGAGGGTTTACATGACTTCCATTTCTTCCAATCCATCCATCTACATATTTTATAAAATCTTATCCTTACTATTTACAGTTATTTACATCTATTTACAGGAAGTCTTATATCTAGATCCATATTTCTATTTTTTGACGAAAGCGCAATTGGAACGAGTAAGCGAACGAGTGATCGAAAAAGCGAGTGTGCAAGCGAGAGAGAGAGATTCTTTTCCCAATACATACATGCCCTCACCTCGTTTCCCAATCTAAACCTTGCTATTCTGGTCCATCTTTTCTCTCCCCATCCATTTTCTAAATACTTTGATACTCCATCCTTTTTTATCATCTTATACCATTTATTATATTTTCATTCCTTAATCATCCCCCATATTTCTATTAACTGTCTTTCCCTCTCCATTTTTTCCACTTCTTCATAGTTTATTCCCGCCCTGTCTTCTATAACTCTAGCCTTAAGGAACTTCCTCATTTCTTGTTCCCATTTCGTTAATTCCATAGCCAACCCTCTCCTTTCTTTGATCGCCATCAAACACTTTCTCCCTAACTCCCCCCCTTTCCCTCCCTCAGCTTCGTCTCAAAATTCCATGTACTCTTTCCTGCTCTAGTACTTAATGTTTCCCTTTGCGCTTCTTTTCTCACCATATATCCCGGCGTCCTCCAGACTACCCCTAGCATCCACCTTATATACCTTTCTTGTAAACTCTCAATCTCTTTCCTTTCTTTCTATCCCCATATCTCTGCTCCATTACCTAATACTGGCCATACCAGCGTATCAAATAACCACAGTCTCCTTTTCCAGTTTTTTTTAACCTTCTTTTTCCTGTTCCCCATATCTGTTTCATTACCCCTGCTGCTTTTTTTATTCTTTTTCTTATATGAGCTCTATGATCTCCATTTGTTTGCAAGGTATATCCCAGATACTTAAACTCTTTAACTTCCTCTAATTTTATTCCCTTGCATCTCCCCGACCATTCTTTCTTTCTTCCCTCTCCTTTTCTAAACCTCATTATTTTTGTCTTTTCTACATTTAAATGTAACTTTTTCCCATCTAAGTATTTCTCTAATCCAGTATTTAAGCCCGCCATCCCTTCTTCATCCTCTGCCAACCACACCATATCGTCCGCGTATGCCGGTGTATATATCTTTTCTATCCCTAACCTAACTCCTCCCCACCCTTTTTCTTCATTTCTTCTTCCAAGCCTGAGATTAATATATTAAATAAAAGTGGGCTCAGAGGACACCCTTGCAAAACTCCTCTCACCAACCAGAAACTATCTCCTACTTACCCTCCTACTTTTACCCTGCTTTTTGTCTCTCTAAAAATTCCCGATACTCTCTTTATTAATCCCTCTCGTATCCCCTTTTTCGCCATAACTTTTTCTATCTCGCCTCGGTCTAATGAGTCAAACGCCGTCTTCAAGTCCGCGAACATTGCTATCATTGCCCCTTTCCCTTTTAATCCTCTTATTTACTAAATAGTTTAGAACATATATGTTGTCCATCATCCCCATCCCTTTTCTAAACCCTGTTTGATTCGGAGGCACTATGTTTTTTT
>CAKNWW010266195.1:0-24859 GCA_932074435.1 Andricus kollari
TGTCATTTTTTAGATGGCAGTTGCTCCCAGTGAGACCCTGCGATGGTTGTTTAACCTTATTTTTCAATTATATATTGGAGACATTGCCATAATGACAACTGTGTGATTTCACCAGGAGCGGGTGTCATTCAAGAAAATGGCACCCGCTCCTGGCAAATTCGCGGTAACGTTTCAGCTTTAACGAGATAGGTGGAAGAAGTCTGCGATGGACTAAATGCGAAGGTTCGAAAAAAGTCTCGTGCACTCTGAGGACACGGAGTGACCCAAGGCACACCGCTCTCCCCCGCAAGTGTATAGGCATTTCGTTGACATGCAGGCATGCTTTTCAGGCAATGAACGAGTGAAAGCTTAACATATCCGAAAGCACCGATGATCAGGCCGACTAGTTTAAGAGAATATTCCAAGTTTAAACTGTCGCAACTCCTTTATAAGGTCTTTATACCTCTCCTCCTTTTCTTTCTCCTTGGCTGTAACGTTGATGTCGGCTAGTGCTGAAAATTCGATAACAAACATTGTTCGTTTTCTGTTACAGCATATTCGGCAATTCTCATTTTCAGCAATTCACTTCATATCCCTTTAAGCATTTGGCGGAGCGGTATCAGGGCCAATGCCGCAAAAGTGAAAGAAATGGCAATAAAGCACTCTTACTGCCGCATTATGCCCTTGGATGTCGAAAATGTTTTGGCTCAAAATGCGGCGTCATGCTAAAGTGAAAATAACACTTTGGTACACCAAAATGAACTCTATGCTAGCCCGACTTCATTCCGGGTGATTTAAGGAAAGTAAGCATTAGCTCAACGGATATCGACTGATTCTTCACATTTCTGTGAAAGGTACCATGCATCGTCTTATCGAGGAGTTATTTGAGGAAGTGGTTCTTCTGTGTTTTCTTTATCCGGGCCTTCAGGCCTTCAGCCTTCAGCCGAAGTCAAGTGTTTCAGCAGCCTTCTCCACTGCTTTTTACAGAAACGCACCGTTGCCCACTTCTTTGTCACTCTTACAACTTTAGCCCCGATACCGTTCCGCCAAACGCTCCTTGACTTCGAGAAACGAAGTATGTTTTTTATCGAATTTTCGGTACTTGCCGACAACAACGCAAAAACCTCGAAAGTGCTATGCCTCCGAAGTAGAGGTGCGTGGTCTGAAGTGCATCCCTGCGTGTCAGTGAAATGCCGATACACTTGCGGTGAAAATACAGAAGGCAGTCGTCCTTAGATCACTCTGTATCCTCACGGTGCAAGAGGCTTTTGTCAAACCGTCCTATTGCGTCAATCACACAATGTAGCCACCTATTTCACGGTCGTGAGACGTGATAACAGCTAAGACTTTACTATGATTTCTCTAGGAGCAAGTGTTATTTTTTGGAATGGCACCCACTGCCGATGAAATCCGGCTGCTGACTTTATGACCAAATATGAATATATATGGTGAATTCCTCAGAACCTTAAGATTTAAGTAATATAAATTTTGACCAATAAATAGCAACACACACGACCTTTCATATATATTTTTGTAACAAGTAAATAACCAATTGAAAGCTAGTTTATTTTATATTGTTGAATAGCTCATAATACACGATTCTTTAATAAAACATCCTTACCTTATCTTTCTCCTATTTTATTCTCCTTAAAAATTATTTTTTTATTTGTCGTATATCATCATTTAAACATTTCAAACGACAATCAGAATGTCAGGTTATAAATTCCTAAAACATTGCAGACTTCACAAATCTAAATTGCTGATTTAGTTACGCCAGAAACCGTTATACCAGCGACATTTTTTTAAATTGATGCAAATATTTAAGTACGCGGAGTATTATAGTAAAAACTTATGAGTGCATTCATATAATTAAAAATAAGAAGTCTATAATATATTTGATTTATTTTAAACGATTTTGTTAGAAGTCTTGCCCGTTACACCAGCGAAATTTTATTTGTATGAATGCATGTTCTCATTTATATGAAAAAATAACCTTGCTAATATTAAGAATTAGTAAGGGGACATAATATTATATTTTTCCTTAAAGATTAAGCTTCAGCGGTTCTTCACCTCGTAGCCATATCCACGTGCCAGAAACATGTCCACGTTCTTGCGATATTAATGCAGAGAGCTGTAATTCTTGGGTCGCCCCAGCATAAAATAAGATTCTACCTTAAAGATTAAGCTTTAATTATCCTTGAAAATAAGCGTTTGTAAACGTTTTTGTCAGTGTCGAAGTGAAAAACTTTATAATCCAATTACAATTTTTCTACGCGTCTCACGTGATTTGTATTAAATAAACTATATAAAAACGTAAAATGAACACTATTTCTCACTGACATTTCGCATACATCAGATGTCAATTTACCGACTGTATTATAAGTCAAATTTGAAGAATTGCGACTGCCTAGGCATTCAGCCGAAGTCTAAGTGCCTCTTTTATTTAGGATTTTAGATGAATATTCAGTCATTTTGTTAAACGCCAAGCGAATTTTACAGAATAAGTAGAATGCAACCATAGAATATTAAAACGCACATTAAATGTCTGCCTAACTTTTTTTTATTATGCTATTCATTTAATTAATCAAATATACTTTTACAAAATAATAAGAATAATGATTTTTCGTGACATATATGCATATTTAACTTGGTCCTCTATAAACTTGATAACTTAAAAATCGAGGTAGAATTTCAGCTGTAACCAAGTCTCACGACCGTGAGACAGGTGGTTACAGTCTGCTATGGACTCAATATGATGATCCGGAAGAAGTCTCGTCCACCTGAGGACACGGAGAGACCCAAGGAACACCGCCTTCTGCATTTCCTCCGCAAGTGCCTTAGTATTTCGTTGACGGCACTTCTTACTTTCGATAATGGACTCTATTTCCCTAGGCGCGTTTGGCGGAGTGGTAATAGGGCTAATGCCCTAAGAGTGACAGAGATGGTAATAAATCACTCTCAGTACCGCTTTGTGCCTTTGGATGTACGTCGTTCCGGCATAAGTTGGACGACTAGATTGGACGACGGTATGCTAAAGAAATGGAAATGACACAGTGCTGACACGCCAAAATGAAACTCTCCATGCCCGACTTCAATCCGGGTGATTTAAGGAAAACAAACGTTAGCTCATACGACATCGACTGATCCTTCACATTTCTTTGGAAGATGCCGTGCATCCTCTTGTCGAGGAGCTGTTCGCGGAAGTTTTTCTCCTGTGCTTTCTTGATTGGGGCCTTTAGGAGTGAGTACTTTGGTTAAATAAGGTTTGATTCATTTTTCTCATCCCTGATATTGAAGTCAAGACCCAGTGCTTCAGTAGCCTCCTCCGCTGCTTTGTATAGAAACGCTCCTTTGCCCACTTATTCGGGTTTGCTCACCATTTTAAGAAGATCGTCTCGTTCATTCGCGACTATACGTGCTGTATCCAGAATAATCCTGTTGTGAGGGCATTCAAGATTCCGTATTCCGCGACCACCTTAACGGCGTGAGATGTAAAGTCGCCGAACAGAAGACTTAAGGTGCATGCTTTTGTTCATGTGCATAGCATTTCGTGACCCGACATCGCGGGATCTGAGCTCGTCCTTCGTCCATGGAACCACTCCAAATGAACAGAGTACTATCGGGACGGCAAGCATGTTCTTTGCAGATACTTTGTTTGTCGCGAACAGTTCGGAAGACCAAATCCGTCGCATGAGACGTTTGTATCTACATCGGAGAGTATTCTTTATAGATGTCACGACTTGAATGCGACTCTGTGGCAGGCCCAGGTATGTATAGGTCTCTACAGCGTCACGGTGTCGTATAGCGCTTCTGTCGATGAGATCAGGGTCTTCGGAGATGCCATTAAGTTTTCCTCGCTTCAAATAAATC
This sequence comes from Andricus kollari, assembly GCA_932074435.1. Classification (NCBI taxonomy): domain Eukaryota; kingdom Metazoa; phylum Arthropoda; class Insecta; order Hymenoptera; family Cynipidae; genus Andricus; species Andricus kollari. The sequence continues at coordinate 3,850 of CAKNWW010266195.1, forward strand.
TTGGCGCATTTGTCTAATAAGAACTCCATTCCAATCTCCTAAGTGTATTTCTCGACCATATGCTTTCGATTTTCAGGTTTACCGCAGAAGTACCCTTCGGAATGGCGAAGTGCGAGAAATAGTGGCAATAATGGGAGGAAAAAGAGGGGAGGGCTCATGGTGTCGCCCTGAAAGACACCTCTCTGAAAGGAGACGCTGCTAGTGATCACACGATGTTTTCCAGATGAGATAGTAAATCTGGTTTTCCAAAGCGGCATTAATCTCTCTATGCACCTCACGATGTGTGGATGAACCTTTAAGCTTTCCAACTGTCAGATGATACGTCTATGGGAGGTTGAATCGAAAGCTTTCCGGTAATCAGTCCAGGCCATCGATAGGTAGCGCTGGTAGGATGCTGCTTCTTTGCAGACACATCTATCGATGAGCAGGTTCTCCCGACATCCTGCTACGCCTTTACTTGAGCCACGTTTTTCTCAAGTTCAGCTAAGTTGCCCATCTTCGGCAGGTTATACAGGACGTCATTTTGTCACAAGAACATGTACCTGTGCCCTCTTCCACAAACCACTCCGGAATAGGCACTTCCGATTTTAGATATCTGGTGAAAATGCGGTCTCAGATCGGTATAGTTCTTCATACTTCTTAATACTTTCATCACCTCCTCGGTAGTGATAGGCGGGCATACCTCCTCAGGTTTTATGAGGGCACTGCACAGCTCAGTGGATGCTGAACTTCGCAGTCTTCTCGGTAAAATTCTTCGACCTCCTCCGGTTTGGGCGGGTGGTCAACAGTAACTGGAGGATCTTGGAAGAGTCAGGATGGGTCAGAGAAAAACTCTTAATTTTCTCTGACCTACCTCTCCCTCCGCTTTAGACTTCTCCTAGCGTCAGATAGTATCCATATTCTGTCAACAATATGCTGCCTGATGGTAAGTAGCTTTTACTTGTTGAGTGTCTGATGACGAATCCGCAGTTCGCACGCGAACTTTCAAACCTTGGCAGTGAAGAAAGTGTTCGCTAGAACTAAGAACTTTTCAGCGCCAGGGCCAGATAAAATCAACAACTTTTGGTTGAAGAAGTTCACTTCTACGCACCAACATCTGGCTCGTATATTTACTACTTTCTTGAACGCAGAACAACCCATCCCACAGTGATTAGTAAGAACTACTGGCTCATAGCTTTTTTTAAACGCCAGCTGTAAGCTATTCACTGGCATCCTCAAAGAGAGGTTATTAACATCTATCAAACCGGTATGGAGTGCAATAGTGGAACAACGTGGATGCAAAAGAGGGCTGGCAGGTTGCAGGGAGACCCTGTTAAAAGACAGATGTATTACCTTGGATTGGATCAGGTATCGACGCAATCTGTCTATGGCTTCGATTGACTGCCGTAAGGCATTCGATAACACGAACCATGAGCTGATTATCAAGCTCCTTTAGTGCCTGGAGGTGTATCCAAGAATAGTGAGATACATGAAAGACCTTACACTTTTGTGGCGGACAAGATTTGTCGTAATATCTGACAAAAGACAGGTGACGACCAGTTATGTCACCTATAATAGGGGGTCTTCCGAGGAGACTCTCTCAGTCCGATACTTTCCCGCATCTCCCAACTGCCTCTATCTCTTGTGCTTCTAGGCAGTAGCTAGAAGAACCGAAGAACGGTTCTGGCTACCGCCTACTCAGTTCTAAAAAGCACAGATTCTCTTGTGCTACTTATCAACATGAAGTCGTCAATGCTGCGGAATTTCTATATCATGCCGCAGATAGGGCCGTAGAGGAGCTTGGTCTCCCATTTGATTCCAGCGAAACTTCACATGGTCTAGCATCACTAACACCTTTGGTGCTCAGTAACAAGTCCCTTGATGGTAAATTCTAAAGCATTATACGTAGAGAAGAACCTTCGATGGGTTTTCCAACATATTTCTCAAGTCTGTTGGATTGAGATCGGGGACTGAGGGATTTCTTTTTGCCTGTCAAGGCGGCGTTATAGACACTTTAGTTTACCGCAAGCGCATAATGAATGTACCTGCAGGCGTTACCAACTGCCGAACGTGTAAGCAAGAGCCACAAACACTTGGACATGTTCTCAGTGGATGTTCAAAGTGTGCACGTTACGAGTACATAGAGGGACACAATGCGGCTCTAAAAGTGTTGTATTACCATCTTCGGCACTTCTATGGTGTTGATGTAATGCCCGTCTTGCCATACGTATAGGGGGGACTGCAGTCCGTTATGGCGAATGACATGTGTAAGACATTGTCCTCCAAGATCTGAAGACGAAGATCATTCACGTGATTGAATTCTCGGCACTAGCCGATGGTAATATGACGACAAAGGAAGAAGAGAAACGGGCTAAATATCAAGCACTTTTTTTCGAGCTTAGCAGGTAGTACCAAGGCTACAAAGTCCATTTTGTAGTTCCCATAATCAGCTGCCTTGGAGGTATGAAAGCTTTATTTCTCAGCCAACTCAACAAGATTCCGGCTTGCCAGTGACAGGCACAGTCCATCAAAAACCAGATGCAAAAGATTGTTCTTCTGGTATCACTTCATCTGGTCAGTCAACACTGTTCCTTAAAATATTCTTCAAAGATTGGTAGCTCTTAAAAAGTATCCAGAGGTGAAAGTTTCAACACCAACTGTCCCGTCTGCCGCGTAAGATCATCCGCTGCTAGAGAGCGGAATCCAAGGAACAGTGTTGTACGAAATCTCTTGCGTAAATTTCCCGCTCTTTCTTACCTTCTAGGATAGCAGGAGCAAGAGTGGATGATCGTGGCTTCCGCAGCCTAAAACTTCTCAAATAATAATAATTTTTATTAAAGCCTCGGTGGTTCAGGCGGTTAGGCGCTCGAACTTCACACTCGATGCAATCACCCTTTTGTACGTACTTTCATCACAAATAGCTACTATGCAATTCAAATTCTACAATTGTGGATGATTTATAAATAATATCAGTCTGGCATAAATCAGTCAGTGCAGAACAAATCGAGGTACGTGTTCTAAAGCAAGAGTTAATTGCGGATCGCAGTTTCATTTACGTTTATCTTATTACAATACATACATTTTTTAGTATTTCAAAACTTTTGCTTATTCGCTTTAAATTGTCAATTCGAAGCAGATAAAAAAGAAAAGATCCATGAATCCATGATCTCGGGGCATAAGGGCGTAAGTACGAAAACTTTGATTTTACAGGAAACAAAAAACTGTATAGCTTTATCGCATTTCAATTTTTTAAACAAGAAGTTACATTCAAGCTTTAACTTAGATTTATCGAACCATGAAAGGAACAGTTTAAAAGAATCAACCAACTCCGAGAAACACCAGTTTCAATGATACGGCGCGTCCACAAAATCGAAAATACTGACACACAAAGCGTTGCATAACTTTTTTACTTTTTAATTTAAAAAAACATTAAGGTACTTTTGAGCTATTACTTAAGTTTTATTGAATCCTTACTTAATTTGTTGCACAGTTAGTCAGTTTCTAAGACAAGCCTGTTTTTAATCCGATGAATAACAATATAAAAAAATGTTAGATATTCATTTGATGTGTGTTTTAACACTCTATGGTTGCGTTCTTCGAATTGTCTAAAACGCGTCAGGCGTTTAGATGAATTGCTAAGTATTCTTCTAAATGCCTAAATAAACCAGGCACTTAGATGGCAGGTAACGATTTCGTTCCAAATTCTGCTGAACGCCGGCAGTCGGCTAAACCACCCCTAGACAGTCGATCCAGGTATACTTTTTTTAACCAAATTGCAATATTTTGTTTAGTTACTCGAATGATAATCTTGATGGTTTCCAGTATATGCCGAAGTGGACTTTATTCTATATTTTAAATAACAAACTTCCGAGTCACATATACTTTTTAATCACGTACTTAACCTAAAAGTTTATACAATTTTACATAATTCATTATTTAGAGTGGATCTTGTACATCTGAAATTTTGCTGTAAAAGTGCGTATTGCATCCAAAGCATACTACAATGAAATCTTGTTTTTTATATATTCTGGGAAATATACAAAACATAAGCAACACTGAAAATAAATTCGTAAAACTGGTCAACTTGTGTAAAAAAATCTAAAATAATTATGAGGGAGTGTGGACCAAAAAATTATAAACTTAAAAAACTTGTATGGTATGAAGGAACCTATTTTCCGAGGTCGAATATGCAATTTTTTCTATTTTCACTATTTTTGCACGTTTACTTAATTGTTATGACTCAGAAGCTTAAATAAGACTGATTAAGGGACTTCTACTAAAAAAATTAAATATTCAAGTTTTGGGTTATAAGAAATTAACTGTTTCCTCGACGAATGGTTTCCCCTTGGTAAACAAAATTCTACATAAAATAAGCCCTGTTTGAAGGACTTTTGATCAATAGAGGCTGAGTTACAGAGTACGAGAAAGAACGGTCTAATTTCTGAATTTTGTTAATTTTCATGATACCCAGCAAAAAAGAAAGTATTGATACGTATTGAATTGAAAAGACTAAGACACCCTGCAAATCCCGCTTTGCTATAATGACGCATTGTACCTATGTGTCAATGCGTATAAATTCGTGAAGATGATATTTCAATCTTGAATCTTTCTATACGTACGAATACGGTGCAGAAGTTTAAAGTCAGCGAATACACTTCAATGCGTCAGCACGCAAACGCTTCAGCATTGGTCAATACGTCTAAATTCGTGAGAGTAAAATGCACGCTTGAATTCGCCCCAATGCTTCACGGCGAATTTCAGCAAGTGTTGATTTATACAATTTAATCCGTAACAGAAAAACCAACGTGCGGGGCAAATAGAATATTTTGGAAATGTTCAGTAACTTGTCTCATAGCTCAGTGGCGAGTACTCTGGACTGATACACGAGGGATCGCTGTTTCAAGTCTCGACGCATGCACTTTTCAATAATTTTTTTTCTAATTCACCTTGGCCACGCATTCATATGAATTCACACGCATTCAATTCGCGCTGTCTCAATTCATCTTAATGCGTCTCAAAGCATTTGAACGAATCAGAAAACGGTATTCACGCGCATTACACAAATGTTAATTCGCCCCAATCCGTATCAATTCTTTCTTTTTTGCTGGGGGTAAAATTCATAGAAGTCACAGGGAAGCGTGAGTAGACGGCGTATGAGATCATCTTTGTTGGACTCATGAATATGATTACTATAAATTTGGCCTTACTGAGTATATGTATATGGCTCATTTCAAACATTTTTTTTTAATTCCAGTTAAAGTTCCGCGCGACCATGTCAGTGATTTAGCTAGCGATTATTTTCTAATTATGGATGCCCAAAAATCCTCAAAAACGAAGTATTAGATTTTTCGAATCAGAACATTACGTGAAATGCCGCAAATGTGACATGCCGAAATGTGACTTACCGCCTGTGATCTGATCCTAACTCAGAGAAGGACCAAGGTTATTAATTCATTAATTACCTGCGAAAAACTGTTGGGCAAATTACACTTACTCTCTGAAAATTTAATTTATTAACACATACGCCTTCTATCGAATTAGATAAAATAAAAAATTTTTGTTCTTCATAAATTAGAAAAACTACAAGGAACTTTCGATTTTCATCGTAAAAACTAGTTTCACTCTTAAACTATTGACTACGTAAAAAAATGTTTCACGGAACAAATGTGTAATTTATTGAGATCTACGTTTTTTGTGTACAATATTTTTCTCTAAAATGCATATTTTTTAAGATATAGTTCGTTTTTTGACTAAAATCATTAAAAAAGAACGTGATTTTCATTTTCGGTCGATTTCTTAAAAAAATTATGATTTCATCAAAAAATTTTATGAAACAAAGAAATTGAAATTTTTTGACATACACAATTAAGCTGTAAAATGCTTTCATATAAAAGCAATATTTTTCAAAATAAATCATGAAAATCGTGAAAATAGAAGTCGTTTCGAAGATTCACTGTACATCATAAATTAAAATGCACAGAAAACCCTCTGAGGCTTTTTCAGTACAAGGCTTAATGTATGAATTTACATATAATATTCACATATAAAGTTTAAACTATAGCAATTCAATTAATGTGAATATGGTAAATTTGATGAAAAGTAGCTTTTTGGGCCTTCTAAATATTTATGTGAAAGCCAAACAAAGGCTTCACTAAAATTATTTCCATGAAATTTTTATTCAATATACAATACCTTATAACTTTATGCAAGAGCCAAATCGTTGCAACTGAATATTAGGAATCGCCAGCTCTTTTAATATTGGTGAAATTTAGTGCATTTCTAGACAACTTAGAAGATGGCCTTATTTTTTTAGTTTTTTCGATACATGCATGTTAAATATTTTTCCTAAAACTACTCTCTAAAAATAATAAATTCAGCCATTTAAGTTTAAAATCGGTTATGAATTGCCTTTTCTATGCAGGTTACAAAAGCAAACTAAAATTGACGAAAAAATTGAACTATGGTTGCGCAGCCAATTTAAAAAAAAACACCTTTAGAATGACCCATATGTATACATGAAGGTTTAACATATTGAAAATCACTTGTAGAATATTAACTTCAGGTACAATAAGAAATCCAAAAATGCCATGGAGACCCTTTCTCGCAAAGGGAAGTAAAGGAGTGTACGAAGGCAGGAATGAAAAAAAAATTCATAATTATTTCATATGTGGACGATAAAACTGGGTTTAAGACTCGCGTTGATTTTGAGGAAGTCCTGCTAGCATTGGCTGATTTCCATTCCATGAGGAAGCCTGTGACCCTGATTTTGACTCAAATTCAACTGCCTGGTGGCCATACTTCTGCCACATTGGCTGCTCCAATCTGCAGTAGGAATTGGTGTTCGATAAAATTTACAGGAAGTCTTGTTGAAAATGGGTAAAAGTTCGTTGGCTTCATTTGATAGTGCCTGAAAGTATTGAAAAATATATTTGTTTACTTAGGACTTCACACGTTTGAATTTAAACATCTATCCCAGTAAAAAGAAACTAATTGCGGCTAATTGAGAAAAATACGCTCGGAGCCCCGGTGAATCTAGCCTTGCGACAACCACGAATTGGAGCAGGTTGTGAATTCGTGTAAATTCGTAAAAAGTAGTATAATCTTCAAATGTCCTATTCGCTAAAATTAAGCGAAAATTTTTTAGGAAAGCCAATTCGTGTGTATGCATCAGCACAAATTAATTTCAATGTCAGCCAATTCAGTTTAGTTCACCCGGTTAGAAATGGAACTCCAATTCGCCTAGATTCGCCAGCGCATTAAATTCGCGATAGCTTAATTCGTATTTTCGAATCAGAAAGCAAGATTTGGGCGAATTAAAAAATGTTGATTCGCCACAATTAATTTTTTAATGAGATATTTATAATAAATATATTTCCAAAATTTAATGAGCAGGGATGAGCACCTAAAGCTCAGTTATTGGAAAAGGAGATGTCCCACTTTGTATATACACATAGCTTCTACGACTTGGCTAATAACCAATACACAGTCTTAAAGATCTTCGATAGTGCATTAATCACATATATATTATACGAAAGATAAATTTCGGACCTCCATAAGTGCATTTCTTTACTTTTAGTAGGCAAATTTGAAATTTTTTTTAATGTTCGGAAAAATGTGCTGCGCATTTCTCTATGATCAGTAAAGCTGTTTAACTTGAACTTATGGTTCAAAACAAATTTTTTCATGAAACACATTTTATTTCGTCAATATTTTTGTTCCCTCAATGATAGCGGGGGAAAAGAGCTTTCAAATGGTACCAAAATTATAGTGGGGAAATTTAAACGAGCGGTTCATAACACAGAACCACCAAATCTAAACCCTTGCAACACGGACCAGACTAGGTGGGTCTTATATGTTCGGGGTCGCTGAATTCGAATCCGTTGTCCATTTGGTCCCATCAGGTCAGGGTCAAGGTCAGTTCCAGGTCAAACTTATAAAATTCTTCGCTAACCAATTAAGTCTGGGAACCTATCGGTCTTCGGGGTCGCTGAATTCGAATCCGTTGTGAAGGTCAGTTCACGGTCAAACTTACAAAATTCATCGCCAACCAATTAATTCAGGGTACCTATTAGTTTTCGGGGTCGCTGCATTCAAATCCGTTGTCTATTTGGTCCCATCAGGTCAGGTTCAAGGTCAATTCAAGGTCAAACCTACAAAATTCATTGCTAACCAAATAAGTAAGGGTACTTATAGGTTTTCGAGGTCGCTGAATTCGAATCCGTTGTCCGTTTGGTCCCATCAGGTGAGGGACAAGGTCAGCTCAAGCTTAAAACTACAACATTCACGCTAACCAATTAAGTTAGGGTACCTATAGGTACCCTGACTTACTTGCTTAGCGATTAGAAACGTGTGAACACGAAAAAAAATTTTGTCAATCAGCGATTGACAAAAAACTTTCGGTAATTTGAAGAAGAGTATGAAAATTTCGATAATTTATGGAAATTTTCTGGATATTTATGAATTTTCCTGAAAATTTTTGAAGTAGTAGAAAATTCGTTAAATTTTTGAGAGTTTATGGAGATCTATAAAGTTGCTGGAAGCTCGCGAAACTTTCGACACATCATGAAATGTTCGGAAATTTTCAAGAAGTTTATGAAGGTTTGTTGAAATACATGAAATGCTAAATGGGGAGTGATAAAACTTATAAAATTTGATAACCTATGAAATTTATTGAAACATCAATTTTGGGGACATTTTCGGGAAATTTCGAAAGCTAAAACACATTTTTTCATATATTGCCAAACTGCTGAAGGCTGGTGCCCTTCTCAGTACACAACTAGCTACTTAATTTTGGACATGATTTACACTCATGAAGTACATTCTCGCATAAAGTTGCTAGTTTTGCGTACACTATACACAATAAATAATAAAAACACTGCAATAGCCTCGGAATAGACTGAAACTTGGATTGACGAAAGGCATGTACCCGGTAAAGGTAAAGGTAAAGTTTCAGGCGCAGAATGGAGACTGAGTGTTTGGTATCCTAGAGGGGTGAATGATCTTAAAGGAACAGAATTACAAAGAAACTATGAGCGTAAAAAAGCTATATATTTTATGTAAAACAGAAATAAAGAAAAAGATATGTGACATGGAAGAAATAAAATATGAGGAATTAGAAGGCGAGCTTGAAATATGGTCAGGAGTAAATAATGAAACACATGGTAGCCAAGGGGTCGATTTGATTATGAATAAGAGAGCAAGAGAGATTGTTGTGGGTTAGAATGAAAGTGGGAATCAGAAAATTATTTATCATAGCGTGCTATGCCCCAGTTGATGGTGAAATGAGTGAAGTGTTAGACGCCTTCTGAGACACTTTAAATCATACTTTAGGTACTTGCGATCATGGTGACATAATCATTCTACTAGGAGATATGAATGGATGGGTTGGTCTCCAACGTCAGTGTACAGAAAGGGTGCTAGGTTATTTTGGGGATCGAAAAACAAATGGTAACGTAGACAGATTAGTTATCTTATGCTTAGAAAAAGGCTTGTTTATTACAAATACTTGGTTTTGGCATAAAATGATCCACATGTACACCTGGTGCAGAGGAGATAGCCACAGTATAATTGACTTTGTTGTTGCGGATGAAAAACTAAGAGAGCTAGTAAAAGATACAAGGGTTATGAGGGGTTCTGAATCCAATACTGATCATTACCTTCTAGTCTCAAAAAGTAACCTAGGTCAAGGATGGAGAAGAAAAAGAACCAAAAAGACGAAACAAACACGAATCAAAATCGAGAAATTACAGAAACGGGAAGTGCGAATATATTTTCAGAATTGGATATTGCACAAACGCATAGATAGGGCAAGTTGGGAGACGCTTATATGTAATAAAGATATAGAGGACACATGGACTATTTTACAGGATGCCATTATTAGAAGTGCAACATAAGTGTGTGGTACTGCGGTTGTAGGAAGAATGTCTGGTGAAGCATGGTGGATTGATGAAATCCACGCAGCCGCCCACGAAAAGAAACAAGCGTATCGAATAAGGTTGAAAATTACAGGCCTTAGCGATGAGGAGTAAAACTACTAGCCAAGAAAAGTAAAGACATAATGAAAACAGAAAAAGAGAAGAAAATGCAAATCGATTTTGAGGGAAGCAATAAACTGTTTTATAAACTGGCGTTGATCAGTATGAAAGGAAGTAGTAGTACAGAGTTAGTCAGCATGAGGAATAGCAAGGGTGAAATGCTATATGATACAGACGGGATACTAGATGCTTTGATAGACTCTTTTAACGAATTATTGGGAGATGAAGCTATGGGGCAACACAACTGCGACGTAGAACACGATACGTTAGAAAACCCGGTTGAGAGAGTCTGTGCTGAAATGCTTAAATACGGTGGCGGGTACACACCTCACAGGTTGTGGGAGTTGATAAATTTATGTATCGAGATGGGAGAAGTACCAGATGACTGGAAAAAGCCGATTATCGTCCCAATATACAAAAAAAATAGAAGAAATAGAATATAGAAGTAAACAATGGAAAGTCCTGAAAGAGTGCAGAGTCAATGGATGGCCCTACAAGCGATAAAAACAATATATGTAGGTAGCAAAGCGTGTGTAACGGTAAATGGGAAACTGAGTGACTGGTTCGATATTGTGCAAGGTGTTAGGCAAGGATGCGTGATATCTTCATGGCTATTTATTACATTCAAGGACAACTGTCTAAGAATGGCCCTCTTCGACGAAGAAGGTGTGAATCTCGGGACAGTGAGGGTGCGTGGGTTAGCATTCGCAGAAAATAAGGTTGTTATGGTAGAGTCAATCGAAGACTTGCAAAGAATGTTGAGCAAGCTGAATACAAGTATGAAGAACATGGGCCTCTAAATTAACGTAAGTAAAGGTGAGAAAATAATATGCCATATTATCCTAAATTATGATGAATAGAACAAGTTGATAAGTACATATATCTTGGTAGTCTATTCACTCATGATTGAAAGATATATGCAGACATAGATAGGTATATAAATGTGGGTAAGAAAGTTATTAGTAGAGTGGGACCCATTGCCAGAACTAAAAATACATCAGTTAAAGCTAAAGTGGCGATAAATAATTCTATATTTACAACCACTGTGCTGTACGTACGTACGTAAGAATCCTGAAAGAATGTGGTATAGATGAGACACTATTTGACAGGAACGCAAGAAATTATTTGAAATGATTTGAGCATGTTGAGAGAATGAAAGATGATCAACTGACGAAACAAATATATCAAACTAAAGTAAATGGCCGCGTCACGCTTACCCTGAAGGCGATATGGCTTAATGGTATAATAATAAAAATGACAAATGGAGAATATTGAAATGTAGTATCGAAGAGGCCTTCTTATTAAAAACGCTTATTAAAATAAGTTTCCCCAAAAAGTCACAAAAAGTGAATATTCTTATCTGCATTTACAATTGAGCCGTGTAGAAAAAATCATGGATTAAGTGTCCTTTTTTTGTATAGAATCAGTTCGTGATGTAAAAGGTTATGTTAAATTATAGTACTTAAACAATTTAATAATTCAAAATTTGTAATCGACCAATCTATATATGAACGACACTCTAAATGAAATTCACGCGTAGTGAAGTGAACTTTTCCTCGTGATTAATCGATCTTTTCATAATTAAATTGTGTTGAAGAAAAAAACATAATTGAAATTATGAGTGAATATTTAATCGATATTTATTCAATAGATCAAAATAAAAATGAAATTCGCCTGTAGAAACAAGTAACATGAAATTAGATAATGTAGAATAAAAGCCCTAAAAATATATTTAAACCCATTATGTTCAATCATAACGTGTTGTAAAATATTACTTGTCTACTATTTATCCGTAACAAAGTCGCGTAGTGTAAATAAATGTTCCATAACACACGTTTTAACGGTACCATGTTGAAAATGCACTCCCATCACAAGACTATATTTATGTTGAACTGGAGAATATTAAGTAGATTTTATTCGCATACGTTGAGTCGTTCTATATAGCATCGAATAAACTTTCGAATCATTTGTATGTAAAGACGAGTAATAGATAATAGTGAAATGTAATATCGAAGCAGCCTGCTTACTAAAAACTCTTGTATCATCGATTATTGTGTAATGAGGATGTGGTGCGTCGAATACAAATGTTTTGTAAATATTTTAAAATGTTAAACTGAAATTTATCCAAAAAGTTATAAAAGATGGATGATTTTGTCTGCATGTTGTATCGAGCGGAGTACAAATGATTAAAAATATTTTTTTTCTATTCATACTAAAGCAATTTATGTAGCAAATGATCATGCTGCTTTTTAATACTTTAAAAATCAATTACTTAAAAATGCTGAATCAGCCATTGTTATTACTACGTTGAGTAAGTTAATGATTGATTCGCACGTGTTGCATAAAAAAGAACTTAATTAAAATTATACATAAATGTTCATGCGATCTTTATTCAATAGATTAAAAAAATGAAATTCACCCGTACCAGCGAATAATGTTAGGTTCCCAAAAAGTGAATACATGCTTTTATTTTTTTTATTTTAATATTAACAGGTGCCGCCCACAACCTGAAGTTTCCCATTGGTATAGCATGCACGGCAAATAATTTGTACTTCACGATGTGGCGAATATAAGAAAAATTCGGTGAATTGACAATAACTTTTCTGTAAATCATCTCAAACTGTTTAGTCAAAATTACAGAACTGATAATAAATATTAAAAGTCGGTGCCCTAAAAGTTTAAAATGATTATTATGAATAAGTTGAAGAGAAACAACATCTCCGCTGTGACAATCACGGTTCTCGATCGCTTAAAATGACAAAACTCTACTGTGTTTTGAAATACACGGACGTGAAGGCGCGCTACACATGTATGTGTCGCAAACACAGTTGCGATACGACAGTGCAGTTGCGTCAGTGTATGTCAGCGTTGTGCGAGCATTAGCCGAAGCAGCATGGGACAAAAATTTTGAATCCTGACATATTTTTCTTTTGAAAGTCACAATTTTAAATTAAAAATTTGTTTCAAATGAAAAATGTGAGAAATGGTCAATTTTGACTTTAAAAAGTTTCAAATACAATAGCTTTATAATAAAACTTTTATTATTAGATTGTCTCACATTTAAACGTTTAAAATTAAAACATCTAACACATGAATCATTATTACGTTTAAAATTAAACAATTGAAGTTTGCTCTACAACAGCGCATTAAACGCCACTTGCTATAAGGATAAATTTGTGCCTACATTCACACATTACATGACCTTTATGACAAGTGGCGTGTAATGCACTGTTGTAGAGCACGCTTTAATTTAAGAAATTTAATGTCACGAATTTAAATTACAAACTGTAATTTTTTCAATTCTTTTAAATGAATTCAATTTTTCAAATTTACAATTTCAAAATGAAAAAGTGTGAAATTCGACATCATAATATCAGGGAATCTTGTGCCCCTTGAAAAATACGGGAAAATACTGAGAATTCGTGGGCAGATCTGGGAAATATGTGGTCACAAATATAGATAGAAATTTTTATTTTATGCGTCAAATTATCATTATAAAATTATACGATTCAGTGGTAAAAGCGCGTGACGAGTTGAGCGTGGTCGATTTATTCCTAACCAATTAGAAGTTGTGAAATATTTGAAATTTACTTACCAAACCCAGAGGCAGGTTATCAATTTGTCTACTAATGCCAGAATAAAAGTGAAAGATTTTTAAAATTTTTTCTAGTAAATTTCCGATCATATTATCGTCTTGAGTTTTGAATTTAAAATTTTTGAAATTGAAGCTGAAATTTTTTTTATTTAAACGCTGAATACTTTACGTGTATAAAATGTAAGCTCTAAATATTTTTCAACGGAATAATTTTAAATGAAATGACAAATAAATCTACGTTTTCATTTTACATGCTCTAAATGGAAGAATGAATCATTACATTTTTAAATTTGGAAAATTATCTAATTTTGAAGCAATTTTAGGTTAGACACATTAAAACTTAAACATTTTTCAATTGATCGTTTAAAATCAAACGCTTCTTAAATTAGAGGTTTAATTTTATTATTTAAATTCGTTTGAAATTATTAATTGCTCAGTTGTTATTTATACTATGGTCTATTTAATAAGTACTTTTTTGCTTGTTTTTTAAAAAGTATAAACATTCTAGCCTACATATTACTTTTTATAAGATACTTAATATTTTTTAATTAATACTAAAATACTTTATATCTTTTAAACAATTTCAATTTGTTTAAACAATTTATTTTCTTGTAATATCGCGAATTAATGGCATTTATTGAATTCCTTGGTTTAATTTATAAATTTGAAGTGTGAATTATTTCATTTTAGCTGTATATTTATTACTTGAAAAATTTGCGATTGTTTAAATGCAACTTTTGACAGGAAAAGGTAGAGAAACGTTTTTTTGTGCTATTTTTTCAATAAGTTCCATTACATTCTCCTTATTCTTAGATTTCTTAAGCTACTATTAATTATTGAAACAGCTTTTGTTTGTTAAAAAAAAATATTATCTGTAATATCGCAAATTAGTGGTATTTTCTAAATGCTATGGTCAAATTAATAAATTTAAAAACCTATTTCTGAACATATTCGTTTTTTTTTAATTGTTCTTATGTATATTAAAATTTGCACAAAATTCGTTGAAAAATCTAAGAATAAGGAGAAAGTAATGGAACTTATTAACAAAATAGCAACAAAAAAAAACTAAAATGAAATAATACACTCTTTACATTCAAAAATTAGACCAGGGGATTCAGAAAATGCCAATAATTCGCGATATTACAAGACACTAAATTGTTTAAGCAAATAAAAACTGTTTTAACAATATTAAGCATCTTGAAAAAAACACTCTCAAAGTTCAATAAATATACCATGTAACACTAATCCTCCATTCTTAAGCGACAAAAAGGGGAAAATTAGTGGACAAACTGGCGTCCTAAGTAAGGAAATTTAATAATTTATATTTCACATACCTGTGTTAGGCGCCAGACGCTTTTATAGCGTCACTCAAAATTAATTGAGACAAAAACGAAAGATAATTGCTACTTGAAAACAAAAACTGTTATAAAAAGTCCCTGGCCAGAAGGGTAGAGGGATTAGTGAGGGCGAGGAAACATCATGACACTCAGTAATGGTAAGACATTTAAAATAAAATTAAGTATATTGACCGCGGCTCAAAATCATAAGATACACGGAAAATGTACTGAAGGCCAGAATTAGACATACGTCTTTGACGCCTACCTTGTATCAAGCAGGGCTATTCCAAAATCCGCTTCTATGGTTTCTGTGTGACGAAGTACGTAGATTCTTCAATCTTTTACACCGATTGACGGCCGACACTGGTCTGAGCATTGTTCCGCTGCTCTCAACCTCCCCACTTCCATGAGTCCAGCCAGAATTTCCCTCCCGTCAGGTGCCGCCCTCTTTTCCTCTGCTTCCTGTTGTTCCATCGTTAAGCTGGACTGGATGTCCCCCTGGTGGCATACCGGCTCGATACTTTTTGGCAAGATGGCTGCGCCAGTTTGTGTTGACATGTGCCGGAAGGAATATGGTCCGGTACGTCTTAAGTAGTCGAATTAATCCTAGTATGTTTGGATTATTCGACTCGAGCCGACAGGTATCGTTTAACGGGCCCGTGATTATACAGCAGTATTTCACAAATGTGCGGTGTTGACGTTGGCCGTGCGGTGACATGTGGTGTAGTGTTCTGTGGGGGTGGGTGAGGCGGAGTGATCATTCCTCGGCAGTCCCCCTTCCTGATCTCAAGAATTAATTGTGGACTCTCCTTTTTGGAACTCCCTGATTCAAGGTAGGATGTCAAATCCTTGTCCTGCTTCGCCAGGTACCTATACTACTCTAGTTTAAATTAACAGGTAAATCGAAAAGAAAAAAATAAAGTTGACTAACTATAACTAATCATTGACCTATACAACCTCTTTTCCATTCATCCCACAATACAAGTTCTCTCATTCTCATTCCTTAATTAAATCATTTCGAGTCAGTGCCGGCCGTGAATATTTTATGCCGACTATTAGGTCTGGGGGGAGGATCAGCAACGAGTGGAAAACCACCACGTTACAACCACATTATTAATAAAATGCCCTTATATCGCGATATTCTATGGAGATTAAATTGTGTGAATGAACAGAAATTGTTTAAAGAGTTAAAAATTGAAGAACAAATACATACATTCTTTTAATTTATCTGTTCATGAGGAGTTAAAATTAAAAATCAATGAAGGATTCGTATTCCTTAAAGAGTTTTCATGAGATCATGAAAGTATAGCCTATACTTCATCAAACATTTTCATGTTATGGACGGAATTTACAAAAACGTATTTTTTCCACGGGCCGAAAAAGGACGAGGCAATCCGCCCATTGAGCATAGTGAGCTGAGTTCATTTAGATCCGAGGGGAAACAAAAGACTGTCAATTACGAACTAAAATCAGATCATAGAACTCACGGACTTTGCGAAAACATTCAATTATATCGGTTATTTTTCTAAATTTGATAACAAAAGCTTAATTATTATTATTAATTCATTATTATCATTTATTGTGTTTAATTATCATAAGATTCTGATAGAATATTGATAAGTTTGAACTTAGAATTTTAGTACAAGAAAACTAATTAAAATTATAAGATTAACATTTTTTATCATATCATCGCGACTGACGACATCGAGAAGTTGTCTCGTATCTCGTGATTTTGGTCGAGAATCTCGGAAAACGAGCAAGCTCGGGTAAGATTCTCCATAAAGTTTACAATCTGAGATCTCACGTAAGTATACAAAATAATGCATCAGAACTTTGAAAATATGCAAGGGGAATCAAATGAAAACAAAGAAGAAGGCTAAAAAGACCATTGGAAGCTGTGTGGTCATCAAAATAATAATTTAATATTAACTGAAGTAAAATAATTTTACAAACACTAATTACTCCATTTATAACACCATTAGGTTAGAAAATCGTGAACAAAATTAAAAGTTTAGAACAGACAATTAAAAAAATGTATTCGAATATAAATCAAATTTATACGAAAAATATCACGAATTTTTGGTAAAATAACAAGGTAAACGTCCCAGTAATCGTAACGCTAATTTTCTTGCATTTTATTTCATTTAAATGCATTGAGATGTTATTTGCTACTATAAAATGCTAAAAATAAATTGTTTTAATTATTAAATGTAACTTTTAATATATTTTTTAATAATACATTCAAATTACAACTAAGTTTCACGGCTCTTGGAATCGTCACGATTACTGAGACATTTACCATATATTTTAACTTGCTTTATTGTGCTACAAATAATTTTGTTACTAAATGAATTTAATTTCTGTCGAAAAAATTTTATATAGTTTTTCTTATTTTACTGGTTATGAGAAATGGGACTAGTTCCTTTATATTTTCTACCCTATTGAGTTTTAAATTTGTTTACAATTTTCTAACCTAATGTTTGATCAATAAATTGGCTAGGTTTTGTAAAATTATTATACTTCATTGCTTGATTTAGTATCAAATCATTACTTTGATGACCTCGAAATTGACGAAGGTTCTTTTCGGCCTTCTTATTCGTCTTTTATTCTTTCGGCCTTCTATTCTGCTATCTTATTTTTCAGATTTACGTGAAATGTCAAACTCAAAATGTAAACATTATCGAGAATCTTGCCCGATCTTGCTTGCATATTCATGTCGGGACGGGATGAGATTAAACAGTTGAAAACCAAAAGTTCTCGACAAGAAAAATATCTCGAATACGGGCAATATCAGGCGAGATCCGAAAAATTCTCGTGTCGGCGTGCATCTCTACCGAGGAATCGTATATATACCGAAGTGTACATGCATATACTTCCACTAAGCTTCTTATGAAAACAAACATCTCGAGTTCAAATAAACAAGCCTAAAGCTAAGCCACAGAACGCCTTATAGTTACTCAAGCTGCTTTTTAATATAGGAAAGACGAATTTTCAACAAAAAATAACACTGAGGTGGCGCGACGAATTAAGACAATTTTGACATTATGGAGAACAAACTCCAGTAGTAGAAGTAGAAACATTGTAGTCGATTCCTACTATACTACATTACTACAACCATATAGTCGACTCCTACTATACCACAATATTACACAAGATGGAAGTTACGTCTTTTCATATGAAGGAAAATATCTGTAACGGAAACTTATTATCTCTCAATGAAAATGGATTTTCATATCAAATATTTCATTATTATTCATTAATTAAAACTTTTTATTACGATTTCATGCTCTAATGATTTCTGGTTACTTTAGCGTATTTAACCCATTTTGTAGATATAGGATAAACAGAGGTATTGCCGACATTCTTCTAATATGACACTATGAAATAAAAATGCTTTTACTAAAATTATGGTGATTTAAATAGATACTTGTACGAGCGTAAATATTCTATTATCCACGTAAGTTGTATTTAATATTTATTCAGTAAACAATGAATGAATTTATATTTAGTTAGTTATTTGTAATGTGGGCGGGGGGAGGCGTCAGGCCCCACCCCTGGTGCTCAAGCTATAAAGCCTATTGTGCGACACCCGTGTTTATTCTCAAGTCAGTACATCGAATCCGACCATCTTCGCCGAGTGTTTATGGATCTCGGTGGGTTTCATTGTTGCAACGTTCTGAAAATATACCTCTCAGGGGACAGGAGTACTTATCGCACAGTAAATGACGTCCTACTTTGTAAGTGGCAAAGTGACTCCCACACACCCTGTAATTTGGCTGCCTCCCTAGCAGGCTAGAGTGGACGGAGCGACCCCTCTGAGGTCATCAGTTAGATGCACATATTCAAAGAACTGTCCAAGTCTGTCCATCGAGCAAGTGTCCCCCGTAGGTGCCTCAAGCGCAAAGAGATCGCTGACTCATTTTCGAGTCTTCTTAAAATCGATTTCGACCTCCAAGGCTGTCCCCTCGACATGGGGCCCTACACCTTGGTACGTAAGCAGCATCTTCTGAGGCAACCTACAGCTTAAGAAGGGTTCCGAACCACCAGAGCCCCGGTTGAAGTGCATAGACAAATTTTCATTAGTACCGGCTCAGGGATCGAACCCCAGTCCTCCTGTACGGAATACTGACGCGCTATCGTCTTAGCCACCAACGCTCCTAATTTATATTTATTAAATAATACTTTTTGTTGCCACGTACAGATGGACATGCTGACACTGCCAAAATTAGTGATGTTAATTTGAATGTCCTGTGTAAGTTAGAAGAAAAGGTATTTCTTATCTTGTAGTACTTTCAGAGGTTAGTTCATTATGTTTAGCAATATAATTGAATAAATATTATTCTCAAACTCAAGTAAATGTAATATATTTGTAATATTCTTATTGTACCTTCAAAATCAATTAACTGCATACTTATCTATCAGTGAACGATACCCAACAGAAGGAAGTTTTCAGCGAGGGGCTATTCACTCGTCAAAAACCTATACGGAGTAATACCTATTATGCCTTATTACGCATTTTACGCCTTAATACGCATTATTACACGAAATAATCGCATTATTATTACACGCTTATTACGCGGATATTACGGCGCGATAAAAGAGTACCGCAGCTACACAATTCACTAAAAGAGTGAAATAGGTCAACATCAGGGTAAGAAATCAGTTGAAGTAAAATTTAAATCCCAAATAAACTCCAATAACTAGTCACAAATCAAAATTAAAGTTTTATTAATCTTTAAACGCTGGATTTATTTTGAAAACAAATTTCCACTAAATGACATCGGCTCCCAGTAGAACCGCGGTAAATCACTCTTATGGCCACGTCTCACGACCGTGAGATGGGTGGCATGATGAAATTACGACGAAAGGCCGGCGAAACCAACGTATGTCTTGAGGAGACGAAGCGACCCAAGGATGATAGCTTTCTGCATCCATCTCAGTAGGACAATTACTTTAACCGAATATTTTGGGTACAGTCGTTGCAAGTCCCTTCTAAGGTCTTGATACCTCTCCTCCTTTTCCTTCTCCTTGGCAATGATATTGTATTCGGCCGGAGCCGAGAATTCGATCACGAATATGGTTCGTTTCTCGAAGTCTTGGAGAACAATGTCAGCCCTCGAGTGTGCAACGGAGACTGCTGTCGGAAAATCGTAGTTCCAGAAAATTTGGCACTTCTCGTTTTGGACAATTGACTCTATCTCCCTTGGAGCGTTCGGCAGGGCAGGGTCGCGGCCAACACCGTAACAGCGATAAAGATGGTAATAAAGCACTCTTAGGGCCGCATTCTGTCTGTAGATATACGGCTGGGAACTTCTTGACTATTTCGACAAGGTCTGTTTTTCTACATTCCTGTGAAAATTTCCGTGCATTTTTTAGTCCAGTAGCTCTTGGTGGATTTTTTCAACTTCTGCTTTCTTCACTTCGGCTTTCAGAATTGAGGCATCTAGATAAAGAAATGCACTTTCCTCACTTCTGATGTTAAAATTCGGGCCAAGAGTCTCAGCCGCCAGCTCCGCCTAGTGAACCACACCAAACGAGTAGAGCAGAACGGGATCGGCAAGCATGTTAGTCGCAGATACCTTGTTTAACGCCGAAAGATTTGAAGACCAAATCTGCCGAAGAATATGCTTGTATCTGCTTCGGAGAGACTCTTTAACTGATGTTACGTCCTGAATACGGCTTCGAGGCACGCCCACGAATCTCAGGGTCCTTGGGAACGCCAATCATCTTTCCTTTCTTCAGATGAATTTTGGCACAATTGTCCAATCCAAAGTCCATCCCAATCTCTCCTGTGTACTTTTTGACGATATTTATAGCAGTTTGAAGTTTGCTTTTACCAGAGGCATATATCTTCAGGTCATCCATATAAAATATATGAGTGACCTTATGCTCGCGATGGTTAGTGTCGCCACAGAGGTATCCAGAAGAATTTCGTAGTGCGAGAGATAGAGGCAGAAGTGTGATGCAAAAAAGCAAAAAGCGCATGGTATCGCCCTGAAAGATGCCCCTCTGGAAGGAGACGTTGTTCGTTGTCACACGATCATTTCCAGATGAGATAGTAAATC
>CAKNWW010266198.1:0-10629 GCA_932074435.1 Andricus kollari
ATTTAAGAACGACATGTCTATGATTAATAATATTCATGTTTTTACAATTAATGCTCACATAATTCTTAATATGTTCGATTTTTGCGTATATTATTCATATTAATATTTAGTCTGCTAATAATAAATAAAGTACTATATTTATTATATTTTATTTATGAAAAACCGTGATTTTGAGAAAATTGACAAACATATATGAACAATATTTATACTGTTTTAAAGTTTTGACAATTTTTTAATTTTGATTTACGACTCCAGTTGTTTACAAAAACTAGAACTTTAAAGATACCTACTTATTTCAACATTTAATCATTTAACAGCGCTTCTGAAAATGTTGGCACATTCCCTTCAGACGTTCGGTTTTCATATATATTTAATAATCTAATTTATACTGAAAAATTGCCAAGTTCAAACTTTAGAATAAATTTTAGTACGCCTATCGCATCAGTGAGAAATGTGTTTCAGTGCTTTTTGTGCAGATTTCCGCCTGAATTTCAAGGTGTTCAAAATTTCTTGGCAGATTTAAAAATATATTAAAGCTCATTTTTATCAATTCATGAATCATAAAAAATATTTTTTACAACACTATCATGAAAATGGCGTGTTTTCGTACCTATGATCTGTGTTTAATGTGGTGCATTTCGAGCGATGCGAATAAAGAAAGTATAAAATGAGGAATGCTTACGAAAAGGCCTCTTTTCGTAAGCATTCCACATTTTCACAATAAGTGAAAGGAAGATAGTTAGATAAAGACGGAAATAGGTCGATGTTTTCAGCGATAACTGAAGCGCACTCGTCTCGCGACTTACCGTGAAGAAATATATACGCTATAAAAACTAATCAGTACTAAAAATATTAAATTTTGTCTTTTCATACTGATAACATTTTTTTATGAGTAAACTATAAACTTTTATTAGTAATTTGTATTAAGAAAGTAATTTTTCATTTATACAATTTAAATTTTCCCGCAACTTTGACTTGAGCAACTATAGCGCACCTAGCGGCGGAGAGGCTACCGGCTTTTATAACCTTAATTCTGAATACTGTCATGCGTTTGTTCGGTTTTCTTTATTATTTAAATCAATGTGATACTATTGAAAAAATGTCAGCTTCGGAGGGAAGTCAAGTCTTTCAGTGCACGCCTCCTGAACTTCGTAAAGCGGCAGAACTGGCGACCTTAGATTTGCTTCCTGCAAAATCAAAAAAATTGTACGAACTTGCCAAATCTTATCATAATTTTAACTTATGATTTGTTTTTTTTTCAGTCGGGGGATTCGCCCACCGCGGCCCACCAGGGCTGCGCCCTGGACCACACCCCCGACAGCTTCGATCAGGTAGCGTTTTTTTCACGCTTTTCATGACCTTGTTGTAAAAAGTATCGTGCATGTCTCGTGGTAGGCCCTTTTCTTGACTCGTGCAATGTTTTTAGATTCGTCTTCGGTTCGGCAACCTTCGGTGCCCTCACCTAAGACTCGTCCTAAAAACACTGCACTTGTCACGAAAAGGCCATCGTCTACCACTTGTAATGCAATATACTATTATAGGTTGAAAAGATTTGATACTTCTTGTTTAATTATACTATGCACTTCAGATGTAATTTTTTAAATCATAGATATTTATGTATTACACAACAAGATTTTTCTTCATACACGGAAAAAATTAGTTGTTGAAATTTTAAATGACTGATTCAAGCACTCTAGGATAGGGCCAAACGTATGTCATAAATTGGAAGTATCGTCGTTAGAAACATTGATTGATACATATTTAAAAAGTAGGAAGAATAGTAGAAAGTACAAAAGACTTCCAATTAAAATGTGAAGACCAGAGGAATAGAGTTATTGAAAAGCACATACACTAATGTTATAGTTACCCACATACAATTATAATTGCATTATGTTTATTTTTACACAGTTCGAACATTGCTCACACACTCATATACTTGACCCTATGAAAAATCGAAAGAAATTCTGCGGCGGGATTCGAACTACTTGACACCTATGTCTAACGCAGCGAACGCAACTTATCCCTAACAAGTGAACCCCAGGGCGAACCTAATACATGGAATATTTTGCACAAATCCCAGCAAACAGCCGAAGCACGGCACTGTAGGGCCGTGTGAAAAATACCTGGCCCCCGTTTCAACGCATAAAAATTAAATTTTATGAAATAAAATCCCTTCTTATGTTGAAAGCTTTAAAATTTTATTAACGCTTCCCAGGTGCGAAATTCGGTCGGATGCCAGAGATTGACCATCGTCCTAAAGTCGGCCATACTTTGGTAACCAATCGACGGTAACGAGATGAACCGACTAAGGTGTTTTCTAGCTGCCATGGGGCAACCGACGTCGACGATGGGCGAAAAGCCGACTGTCGGCCCAACTTTCTTAACGATATTAACATTTTGTTGATATAATTTGTTTATAACAATTAGATTCGATATCCTGTTGATTATTTATATTTTTTAGATACTTCGAAGTTCACTTTCATCGAGAATGGGATTAATTATGTTATTTATTTAAAGATAAAAAAAAATAATTAAAAAATGTCTCATTTTCGCTTATTGTTTATTTATATAAAAAATAGAAAATGATGAAAATTGAAAAATCTAATCAATAGACCCTCTTATGCAAGTATTGCTGATAAATTCAAAACAAAAAATTTGAAAATCGGTCAAGAATTGTAGGCTGTAGGTGATTTAGAATAGTAAATTCCCGATTCAGCCCACTGGCGGCGACTGTTTCCTCGGCGCGCATCATTTCTTTTTACTAAGCTCGTGATATCTCGTGAGATACAAAACGAAATAATATGCTGTTTGTGCAGATTTATTCGATAATCCCTACGGAACAACTTTCTCACTGGAAGTTCTCTGAGAATCAACGATTTGTACCCTTTTTTTTAATGTAAACACGGGCGAACAGTACAAGCGGGGATTGTCGCGAGATTGCATAACGTTCAGGGGCACTTTCAAGCGGTCGAGCGCAGATCCCATTCTTCTATCCGGCCCTTCAATTGATCTTGTCATGCAAGCAATATTACGTGATTTTATGTATCAGCAACAAGGGAGGAAATGGGTTGTAGGTGGTCTGTAAATAAGTAACATTATTCTTTGATTCCATTTGTGAACAATTTATTGGAAACCAATTTATTTAGGGCTTATAAAATTGTTCATTTTATAAAAAATACTTGTCTGAAATAAAATTTGTGTATTAAAAACGTACCAGCGAGATTTCTAGAGAATCTATCAAGGAATAAAGTACGCCCTATAACATGCGGATTAAATAAGAATTGCAACTTGTGCCTAAAGTGAAAGCAAAAACATAAAACCCTGAATAAATACTGTAAAATGAACAATTTCAACCTGAAGCATTTTTTTCTAAAGTTCGCCTTCAGCACTAAAATTATTTCAAGTTCAAAAATGAGCAAGGTAAAAAATAATTTATAAAATCGACGAGAATCGTTAATTAGTTATTTGTTAATCGTAACTAATTTCGAAGGAAAATTGGTTTAATATTAGTTATTTAGTTTTGTGTTTTTTTCTCTGTAGGTAAAAGTTACAATTCTTACTTGATTCTAATGTTGTAGGGCTTATTTTATTTCTTGCAAGATTCTATACTAATTTGTTTGATAAAAACATACAACTGAGATTTCTAGAAAATCTCTCAATGAATAAAATGCGCCCTGTAACATTAGGATTAAATAAGAATTGCAACTTTTACCCAAAGTTAAAGCAAAAACATAAAGCCGTAAGTAATTATTCTAAAATAAAGAATTTCAACTTAAAATATTTTTTTCACAAGTTCGCCTTCAGTTTTTCTCCAAAATTAGTTAGAAACAAAAGGAATTGTAATATTCTCCTCGATTTTATAAATAATTTTCAACAGTGCTCTTTTCTGAACTTAAGATAACTTTCGTATTTCCTTAAGTTCGGGTGAGTCTGCACAAAGAATCAGATTAGAGTTGCTCGGTATATGGCATTCAAGTCCATTTTTTATCGATTTTGACTTTTGGCGATAAGCTAAGTAAAAGCAGGGCATTCCGCATCATGTAATACGGAGTTACCCGAACGTAAAATGTAATTGTAAATTACTGCTTTACCTTTTTTAATTGGTTTCCAATAAATTGTTCACAAATGGAATTAAAGAATAATGTTACTTATTTACAGACCACATACAACCCATTTCCTCCCTTCTTGCTAATACATGAAATCAGGTAATATTGCGTACATGAAAAGATGAATTAAAAATTAAACTTTGTTTTTGTAATTCAGTGTGCACTTACCTTCTCGCATTCTTCATCTAGGCAGTTCCGCATCAATCTTTTGAATTTTTGTGAATGTTTGCGAATTAGTGTTTAGGTACATGTTACCGACCGAATACACTAGCTGCATTTTGATTATGCATGTATAAACAAAGACCCCATTTGAATTTTGCGCCTAAAGTATTTGGTACCACAGGAAGTCTTTCACAGCGCCATCTTCACCTGACTTACCGGATAGACTAAATACATGTAGATGGGAAACAACTACTTCGAAACTGAACGGAATTTCGGGTAATTTATGGTAACTTATCATATTTAACTGTAAAATTACCACAAATGACCGAAAATTTCCGCAAGTTTATAGAAATGTTTAATTTGAATTTTTCGCAATTTATAGTGAGTGACCATAAATCACCTCTAAAATTACCAAAAATTGCCAGTAATTTCTGTATTGAATTTTTGATGATTTAGAATACGTTAACATAAATTTCATGCTTCTTTATTGAAAATCCAACACGGACTGAAATCAAGACTGTATTTCGAGAAATGTCTGAAATCATCCATTTGTGATAACAAATATCGTATGCGTCAAGGGGGAGAGGAACTTCTTCGACTTGTGTACGTTTTCAGTACTCCTCTCCGGCTCCCACTACGCACTCGCCTACGACAGTTACTGAAAACATACACTCGTCGGAAAAGCCCCTCTAATTCTCCCCAATAAACAACAATTATTATTAGTCGAGAGACTTTTTTTTGTAAGAAAAGTTCAGCCTTTTATTTTTTTGCACTCATTATCATTTTAGCGGGAACTTAGCCGCATTCAAATTCTTATACATATATCAGTGAATCATTATGTTTATTTGTGATGATTATAATTATAAATTTTTATGACCTCATGCAAAATAATAAAAATATGTCAAGAAATATCCAGATCTCCCCAAAAATACATTCCAAATGGAAATTGGGGAAAATGAGGAAAAAGCGTTGGCCCAAAAAAACGTTTGCCCCACATCCCGTGCAGAAATTTCAATCTGGCCCCGAGCGGGGCCCGACCGGGACGTCCACCCCAATCTTTGAAGGTGATTCCACACCCAGACTCTAAGACAAGTTCCGGGGAAAAATGGGTTTTCGGCGGAAAGTTTTTGTCGCGCGACAATCATCTGTGTCTCGCCTTTTAGATCCGAACCTGTCCGAAATTGGAAGTTCCCGAAATATTATATTGTCGAAATGATATAATTATCGAAATTTGAAAATGTTTTCGAGGTCGCTGAGTACGAATCCGGAATCATTGTGGTTCTATGACGTAACGCTTTGTCCCTTACCTCAAAAAAAAATGGCGAATTGGTAATTTTATGTAAAACATGTATTTTTACAATGCAAAGTTGTCATATCCTATGTTTCCGAGGTCGCAGAGTACGAATCCGGAGCCGTTGTATTTCTATGACATCACATTCCGTCCCTAATCTAAAAAAAAAACAGTCAATTGGTAATTTTATGTGAAACATGTATTTTTTTAATGCAAAATGGCCATATTCTGTTTTCTAGGTTCCTGAGTACAAATCCTGAATCCGTTCGGTATCACGGTCCCAGCCTTTAAACTTTCATACGTAACTTCGGAAAAACTTTTAACCCAACAGACCGCAGACTCGCCACTCGTCCGATTCCTCATCCAGCGAAAATTGAAAGCTAGTCGAAAATCAGTTGATGCCGCTGACAGAATTGTCAACGGTCGATCACAGGTGAGTCTTACGTCCTGGGGATATTTGAAATTTCAGGAATACTCTACTGCAAAATTATGTCATCCCAGTTAATCATGTCACCTTACCCAGTGGGCACAACATTTCACGACGCCTTTACAACACCCTTACGAGATCTCTACGACGACTTGTAAACATCCTATGCCCATGTCATTACAATGTTGAACAGACATCGTCAGATCGTATGGCACCCACTGGGTTACCACAAATAACGAAAATTTCATGTAATTTTTTAGGAATTTTTAGGCAAATTTTGGGGTCAGATTTGAAACCCGAACCGAATCGACCTGAAGTCTCCAGGAACCCATGTCGGAGCCAGAAAAGCAGAAGAGAGTCAAATCAATTCTAATTATTAAAAAAACAGTTGACAATTTTAAATGAATCAGAGCTCAGTTATTGAAATGTAGAGAGTATTAAGAGGAATACATGACTTGGCATAAGTTACACAAGAAAGCTTTACTACAATGACTGGTGAGCTTCTTTCTAAAATTAATTTTAATTTTCAGAATTATTATTAATAAGCTTAATTAATTGTTTAATTAAAGATTCTTATTTGTATAATTATTCTGTGTTAAGCCACAAATTTACTTCGTACTAAGTAATACAATAATTTCACAAAGCATTTTAATTTACACTAGTCTCAAGAAGCAGGAAGCATCCAACCAATATTAATCTTAATGCTTGTGGGAATAGGCTGCAATCAATTTCTTAGAAAAAATTAGGATTCAATTTAAAATTGATTGTCTTATGATACTTATTTAACATTTATAAGGTTTTCTGTTAAATTTTAGTTTACAATTACAATTTTCATCCAACATATTAATTTACAATAGGTCCATTTCATTACTGGAATATTTTGCACAATGCTCAGCTATTGTTTATTAATATTTTCGTCATTTTTTTGCAAAATTCAAGTAAAAGGATTTGAAATCTGATAGTAACCTATAATATTTAAAAGATATCATTGTTATCGAAAATTTTGAGCTTTTTCATCACCGTATAGGATCGGACATTTTGTTTATGAAAATTAAAAAAACGGATATGAAATCAGAGTATACAGAATTCGAGTATACAGAGAGTATGCCATATATGATTCATGTGTTGTTTGGCGTTTTCTTTCTTCGCGTTTGTTTTCCAGTATATCGTCATCAAAATTTAAACAAATGAAATGGGGCAATGTTTGGTATTTTTGACAACTTTCCATGATTCCAATCAGCAGCGCGACGGCCCTGCTCAAGTTTGTCGCATCCCCACCACCTGGACTAATTTTGTGGTAAGACTCGTTTCGACGGAAAAAAAGGTTTCCGGCGTAAAATTTCTGTCGCAAGGCAATCGTCGAGGTGGTGGGGATGCGACAAAGTTGAGCAGGGCCGTCGTGCTGTGGACTAGAGCCATGAGATGTTGTATAGAACTCCAAAAATGATTCCATTTCAACGAAATTTTTGTTATCTGTTCTTTTGGGTCCCTGATTTCATATACGTTTTTTTAATTTTCATAAACAAAATGTCCGATCCTATACGGTGATGAAAAAGCTCAAAATTTTCGATAATAATATCTTTTAAATATTATAGGTTTCTAGAGTCGTTGATTTCAAATCCTTTTACTTGAATTTTGAAGAAAAATGACGAAAATATTAATAAACAATAGCTGAGCATTGTGCAAAATATTCCAATAATGAAATGGAGCTATTGTTTATTAATATATTGGATGGAAATTATAATTGTAAACTAAAATTTAAGAGAAAACATTATAAATGTTGAATAAGTATCACAAGACAATGAATTTTAAATTGAAACCTAATTTTTTCTAAGAAATGTATTGCAGCCTATTCCCACAAGCATTAAGACTAATTTTGGTTGGATTCTTCCTGCTCCTTGAGACTAGTGTCAATTTAAATGCTTTGTGAAATTATGGTATTACTTAGTTCGAAGTAAATTTGTGGCTCATTGCACTGAGTGATCAGTGATACGTATTATTGGAAGTTTTAGTGACTTTTCACTGACTTCCATTGGATTTTCACTGAATTGAATAAAATAAATAAAATTACCACAGAATAATTATACAAATAAAAATCATTAATTAAACAATTAATTAAGCTTATTAATAATAATTCTGAAAATTAAAATTAATTTTAGAAAGAAGCTCACCAGTCATTGTAGTAAAGCTTTCTTGTGTAACTTATGCCAAGTCATGTATTCCTCTTAATACTCTCTACATTTCAATAACTGAGCTCTGATGCATTTAAAATGTGTCAACTGTTTTTTTAATAATTAGAATTGATTTGACTCCCTTCTGCTTTTCTGGCTCTTACATGGGTTCCTGGAGACTTCAGGTCGATTCGGATCGCGTTAAAAATCTGACCCGAAAATTTGCTTTAAAATTCCTAAAAAATTGCATGAAATTTTCGTTATTTGTGGTAACCCAGTGGGTGCAAGATTTCGCGATGTCTTGACGACATCGTTACAACATCTCGACGACGACTTTGCGACATCCTATGTCGATGTCGTTAGGATGTCTTTACGATATCGTAAAGACGCCATACGATCTGACGATGTCTTTTCAACATTGTAATGACATGGGCATAGGATGTTTACAAGTCGTCATCGAGATCTCGTAAGGGTGTTGTAAAGGCGTCGTGAAATGTTGTGCCTACTGGGTAAGGTGACATGATTAACTGGGATGACATAATTTTGCAGTAGAGTATTCCTGAAACTTCTAATGTCCGAAGTATCAAATTTTCGAAATTTAAATTCCGGAAATTTCATATTACCAAACAAATTCTTAAAAAAGTTAATATTTGATTTTTTATGTTCGAATATACTGTAATAAACACATATTATAAATTATGTCAGAATTATATTGATATATTTTTTGGGGAGAATTTGAAATTTCTATAGTTTGAAATTTTGGATATTTAGAGTTTTGCGATTTTGACAAGTCGACTTTTCAAATTTCGATAATTATATCATTTCGACAATATAATATTTCGGGAACTTCAAATTTCGGACGGGTTCGGGTTTTCGAGTTGTCGCGGCTGTGTGCTTGCCACGCTTAGCAACGCCAGACCAAATCTGAAAGGCGAGACACATACGATTGTCGCTCGACAAAAACTTTCCGCCGAAAACCCATTTTTCCCCGGAACTTGTTTTAGAGTCTGGGTGTGGAATCACGTTCATTTCCAATAATTGTTCCAATGTTGCTTAGAACTCTGAAACTGCGTTGATGTCAGCGGGAAATTGATTTTCAAGTCGATTCAAATTTTCTGGCTCGTCCACATTCATCAATTGTACGGGTTGAACAATGTTTACTTCCGGATCACATACATTACCAACGATAATAATGTTATTTATATTTATTGAAAAAAGACAATTTAATCGATGATTGATTTATTTGAAGTTAAATTTCAATGAGCAGCAGAGCTTAATTACTTACTTTCATTTTCCTCACGCAGGTTTCGAGTTACAGTGGCTAGTGCTCGGTGCCTCAGAACACGTGGCGTACTCGCCTGAGGCATTTTCAATGATTAACAGAATATTATAAACGAGTAATATTCGAATTTCACTGCACAATCTTAAAACAATGACCAGCACTAATTCTGTGAGCGGATGGAGGTGGCGCTTCAGTAGGAAATCGGTCTGGCCCGGCCTGGCCCAAGTATCGGCCACAGAGTTCTACCGATCAGGGCCAGATCGGTATTACGTACTAAATCGGGCGATTTCTGCACTGGTAGGATGACTAACAAAAAAGAAACAAATCTCCCGCATGCGCTTAAATGAGGCTAACTTTGCATGAAGTCATAAATATATTTTACCGTACTTATAATGAAACAAAGCTTTTGTCAATTAAATAGTGAATTGGCGTCGCAATTTTGATATAAATATGGCTATTAAAAGTCAAAAACGCGGGAAGGTGAGTGACTCGAAATGAGCAAGTCCAGAGTGACAAGAATGAAATGACATGTACGTAAAATCTATTTATGCCTTCCTGCAAAGTTCAGTGCCGTATTTGATAGAGAGGCTGAAAAGGCTATAGCCTTGGGCGGCAACATTTAGGGGGCGGTATTGCGGCCGATCAATTTTTTTTTAAACTTTAGTGAATAAAAATTATACTGCACATAGTAAATTGCATAACATTTTGTATTAGTAGACAATATATATTAAAAGATACGAATAGTTTATATTTTTGCACTCAACTTTCCCGATGGGCACAAAATTTGGCGACGTCTTTACGACATCGTTACATATACATGGACATAGGATATCGTACAGTTGTCGTAAAGATGTCGTAACGATGTCGTGAAGACGTTGTCAAATTGTGTGACCACTGGGTTAATTAGATTGTCTATCATCGACCGTTGCTACTGCGCTTGCGTTAGTGCCGTGCACTGGTTGCCTGCAGTTGGGCCACTTCATATCAATTGGAATTGAAAAAATCTGAGCAACTGATCTATCTACCATATTCTATGAAAAAGGGTTTATGGTCGTGTATCATAATGTGAACATAGCACTGCGCAGTGCTCATTTACCTATTAATTTTTATATCGAACTGTTCAGGAGAAAATTCATTCTCAGCCTTAACTAGAGTAAAAAACTATTTGCGATCGAGTACGTGCGAAGACA
>CAKNWW010266210.1:0-12382 GCA_932074435.1 Andricus kollari
TTCACTTCAACCACCAGCTAACTTCACTTCGTTGAGTGCTGAGGGGGAAAAAAATAGACCAAATGCATGGGATTCGATACATTTTCGCCCTATTTTGCTAATATCTTCGTAAAAACTAATAATTATTATTGATTACGAAGATATTATAAAAATAAAGTTTTGTCCCTTGCATTGGGTACAATGTTTTCCCCTCAACACTCAATAAAGTGAAGTTAGCTGGTGGTTGAAGTGAAAATACCTAATGAAAATAAATACACTCAACATTCCTAGAACTGCTGGCCCACGCATTTTCTCAGCGCGTAGGACGAGAGACGGTTGCGACCCTCGCCTCGGAAGGGCCGAGTGCGCGAGTACTCTATCGAGTACATATATTGCACAATATTATGGAAACGGTTTAGGCGAGTGGATATCCGGCTAATTGAGCATCCGGATTATTGCGCAGTTGATAAAGTCGCGGTCCGTTATTCTGCATGCATGCATCAGTGTTTTTCAAGTGTTTTTGTTGGCATACGACAATTTGCCAAAAATTAATAATATAGAATCAAAAAATGACGCAAATATTTCGCGGAATAGTGAGTGTTGTGGCATAACGTTGATGGGAGGAAACGTCAGCCGTCAGAGAGGTTAGTACATGGTAAACGTAAAGGTACGTTATAAAGGTCTCGATAGTAATATTTTTCAAGTGTTTTAAGTGTTTCGCGAAATACAATCAACTATACGAAATTTGAGGTGAGAGTACCAATAACGTCATGAAAAAATACTCAATTTGAACCAGCGAGGGCGCTCTTCGGGCCTCTTTTTTTTATTGGTCATCCACTGACGCGGAGGAGAGTGTACAGGGACTGTGGTGGGAGATAAAGATACTGGGAAATTTAAAATAAGTGCTTATAGGGGGTTTAAACTAATTGAACTTTAAAATAAGTGATCTTTAAAATAAACGGAAGTTCACTGTATTTTTAGGGATAGCTTAACTACCTTAAAAAAATTGTTAGTTTACTGACCATTATAACTCAAACTGAATTTGATTAAACATTACCAATTGCGTAATAGATAGGCCACTCGAAAAAATGAATCAGGATTTTAAACCAAGTTTTCAATACAAAACTAGGGAGAGTTTTTCTGAGGATAGTTTAACTAGCATAAAATAAATCGGTAGTTTTCGGATTATGCTACTAGAAACTGAATTTGATTAAACATCACCAATTGCGTAAGTAATTATTCAAACTAATCAATCGAGTAGTATCAACCAATTCGTCAGTTCTAAACTAGGAAGAGTAAATTTAGGGATAGTTCAAACATCACCAAGTACGTAAGTAATTATTACTAAGGTGACTATATCTAGAGATAGTTTAGCGACCGGAAAAAAATAATTGGTAGTTTTCGTATCACGATAACATGAACTAAATGTGACTAAACATCACCATTTCCGTACGTAATTATTCAAACTATTTAATCAGGTCAAGCAAGTCGTCAATACTAAACAAGGGAGAGTATAATTAGGGTTAGTTTGCATCACAACCCAACAGCAGAGGAATTCTGTTGTCGTGGCAGTGCTGAATTAGAGTTTCTACTTCTCCAGGAGGCGGGAGCTCTTAGCATCGCCCGGTTAATAAGCGGCGGCGACACCTCTACAGAAAACACCTCTAGCCTTCCTTCACTTTCGCCCTTGAGCTTTGAGATCCCTGGAGCAGAGCTTAGGAATCAAAATCGCATCCATACCCTTGACGACTATGCATGCCCTTGGTGCTTTTTCACGCGCCCCCTTATATATGGAGCCACACCCGCCTAAGCCACGGACCCTTTCTCTGTATACCCAGGGTTCTTGGATTAGGGCAAGCCCTGTCTGCACCACTGACACACACAGTCTCAGCCGTTGACAGGAGAATTCGGGGCGTCTCCGGGCGCTACTGAGCCCCCCTACGGAGCCCAGGTAGGTCACCCGGAAGGTAATCCTACCCGCCCGAGTCGGCTCGTAGAGTGGGGTTTGGAAGCTCAGGCGCCTCAAAATAGTCGACGAATATTCTGGGGTGCCGGGAATCAGTACGATCGCTCTGCGATCCCTTTGGAGACACTATACCCTTGATCTCTAGGTTTTTAAATTGTAAATTTAAAAAAGAGAACAGAAGATATTAACCGATTTCAATTTTTTTTCTTTGCTTGTTTTGGATGTCGACTCACGAATTGCTATCCCTCAGCTCAAATGATTCGATTAATTTTAGCATGTTTACTTCGCTGTATTGAAGAGTGTAGTTTTAAATTTACATTGAAAGTTTTAGTTATAGTAAGGAAGAAATAATACGTCTTGAAAAGAAATATTTATGAGAACGATGTTAAACATATTAAAATTGTGTATTTAACTAATTTTTTTTCGAATTTTTTATATCCCTGTGAATGCATTTCCAACGACTTAAGTATATCCAATTTTTAAAAATAAATTCTTGAATAGCAGAAATCATTGAAAAATCATTGAAAATTATTTTAAATTATAACATTCTCATAAAAAGGTGATTTGTCCTTTCGTCATGTAAAAATAAATATTTAATCTTTCCCCTATTTTCCCCTTTTTCGTAAGAAAATTATCCTATTTCCCCATTTTTAAGCTCCTTTTGCGCTGTTATCCCAGCATTTGAGTTATTTCTGAGTGCAGGTGGAGCCGTCGAAGAAGAAACTGAGTCTCAACAAGAGGAGTAGAGGTACGGAGGGTAACAGATTTTCGAAGTGCAAGCTCTCCGCAGAGCCCGAAGTGGCTCAAATCCATCGTCGTGTGACCCCCAAAATGATCCACTATCCTAGAATCTCCATGGTACCCACCCTCCGGCGAAGTACAATAGACTTTAAAGTTCGTGATCAAAGCAATTCTTCGTTCAGATCCATCGTGTATAACTTTGAACTGTCCACCTTGTTCTCAAGCTTGCGTGAAGCCTTAATTAGTTTACCATAAACTGGGATCTTTAGCAATAAAATCTGTAGTGATTTCATTGCCGTGAAAAACTGCGTGGCATGAACTGTTACAAAGTCAGATGACATTTTCTTCATACTTATGTTCTTATCTACTTGAATTCGCTTAGCAGGTGGATCGTAATTTTTTCTCCAAAGCGCTAATACTATTAACCAAGGAATGTGTCAAGGGGAAAACGGCCACAATTAGTAAAGCACTTTATTCTAATAGAAAACAGTAGTCTATTGTACTTCGTGTTCTGACCTGTACATGAATGCAAAATATAAGCATTAAGCAAATTTGAAAGTAAATTATGTTTTTTTTTTTTCAAGACGTGTACAATAAAGTTGCCTTTTAGTGACTGAAAAATGTAAAATAATATGATATAAATGTAGTTTATATTATACAGGGTGTTTTTTTAAACTTGAGACAACAAAATATCTCAAGAAATACGCATCCTATAAAAAAATATCCGTAATAAAATCTTTTTATTTTCGAGGGGGAAAAGCGACTTTGAACAAATTTACCCCGCCCCACCCCCTCAGGAGGCAGGGAGGAGGGTAACTCTGTAATTTCAAATGGGAACCTCAATTTTTTATCACAGATTCAGATTTTGTTCAAAGTCGCTTTCGTCCCTCGAAAATAAATTTTTTATTACGGATATTTTTTCATAGGATGCATATGAGTTTAAGATATTTCGATGTCTCAAGTTAAAAAAAACACCCTGTATATAGTAGTCAGAGGGGTTAAATTACTAACTAATTGAATTTAATTCTTTTGGACCTGAAAGCGAAAGTGCAGTGTAAAATATTTTGAAAATTGTACTGTCAACAATTGTTCTCCAGTAACCAAAATTTGACCCATATATTGTTCTTTTTCAATAAACTAATATTTCCACGTGTTGAATTAAATTTTTATTTCTCCGTGACCTTCAGCTAGCTCTAATTGTAAATTAATTTTTAAAAAAATTAATTAATTAAAAGTAATTAATTAATTTTAAATTGAAGAAGTTGAGATATCTGAATGTTAGTGTTTTTAATATTTTGAAAGTTATATCGACACAAATCTTGCTAGATTAAAATCTTTTTATTGTGAAGAATGTGCCATCATATCCGGAATCTTAATACACATTTTTATAGAAATACATAGTAAATGACGTAACAAATTATTTTTCAAATTCAGTAATAATAGTTTAGTAAATGAAAATGTAAAACGAAAGTTAAAACTGATCAGAAAGGCGATAGAACGTAAACTACCACCTAAGACCGATTTATGTGTAAACATCTTCGATAAACGTTAACTTATACTAAAACGATTTCACAAGGGTCTTAAAACTTTCATAAAGATTTGAAAAGCTTTCAAATCATTTCTTAACTTAAGCTAAAATGATTTAACAAAGTTTTTAAAGATTTAAAAATGTTGCACAAAGTTCCATATCGCTATCTGAGATGTTTACATTACCATGTTGACCTTTATAACTTACCTTCACGTTTCGGAGATTTTCTCCAAAAAGTCGTATGCAGTTGCAGTACCATGCACTAACCTTCCTGACGGCTGGCATTTCCACCTATTGACGTCATGCCACAAAACTCACTATTCCGCGAAATATTTGCGTCCTTTTTTGATTCCATAATATTGATTTTTAATTGGCAAATTGTCGTACGCCAACAAAAACACTTGAAAAACACGCATGCACGTATGCAGACTAACGGACCGCGACCTTTTCAACTGCGCAATAATCCAGATATCCACTCGCCTGAACCGTTTCCATAATATTGCGCAATAATTGTACTCGACAGATTACTCGCACACTCGGCCCTTCCGAGGTGAGAGTCGCAACCATCACTCGCCCTACGCGCTGAGATACTGCGTGGGCCAGCAGTTCTAGGAATGTTGAGTGTATTTATTTGCATTATTGTTGCTTTCAAGTTTCCCGCGCTTTTCAGTTGAAAAAGTTGCATACAGGCGACCCCTCGATATAAGAACGGGGCAGCCAATGAGCGTCGTCGATAAAAATCAACTGCCGAATCGCGGTAGAGGTGGGGGCCCCTCCAGTCTTAGAATATCTGAACGCATACGTTTCAAGGCCAGTAGAATAAAATAAAGTTGACTGTATTTTATAATTTTTTTTATATATTAACAATAGTTTTTCTAACGATAGAGTATGTAGGTAAAGGCAACAATCATCAAATACGATCCTATTGTCAATTTCAAAGATTAAATTTTTCCTATGTTCACAATTTTGTCAGTTAGTTTTATTAATTTATGGTTGTTTCAGAGTCTTAATAAAAATATGCTCAATGCTGTTTACCCCGAAAGATACATAATAAAGGTTTAGTTTAAAATGAATAAATTCTTTTCTCGACAAATGGTTCAAACTCAGTAATTGGTTCCTTTACATTATTAGCAACTGGAAAACTTGTCATTCCAGTATATACAGTCTTTTTTCTGTTCATTAATTGCTTTCAGCACATTAAACAACTCTTCAATTGAATAATATTATGCTCCTTCACGATTTTGTGCACTAATTCTTCCCTGCTAGAAGTAAAAATATAGAAATCCTATCACTATTCATCATTTTTTATCTTAAAGGATGAAATGGTTCAGGGAAATTTATCCCAGCCTATCCCCTCGTCTCTCCACATTCCACCTGCATATTTTTCTATCTCCTTTTCGATCCCAATTTACGCCTATCACTTTCAATTCCCTTTTTTCCATGCCTGCATATCCCTCGTAAAGATCCCTGTCTATCTTGTTCGAATTATTTGCCAATAGAGTTCTAATACTATCCCTATCAATGCCCAATTCTGTATCCTTTGCCTATTTCCGTCTATCCTTTTCTATCTCTTTGTCAATCTAGATTCATACCTGAATCTCTAAATTCGAACCAGCGAAAATTCTCTGCTTCTCAGTGGAATTTAACTCAAAATCAGTAACGTACATCTGGTTACTTGCATAATTTAAGTTTTACTGATTCAAATAGCTAGAAGTATTTTACTGATACTGAGAGAACCCTTTCAATCTTCTTTCCTCTATCTCAGTTGTCCCTTGTCTTTTGTCTATCTACGTCTATTGTTTTCTATCTCTTTGGCAATTCAGACTTTTCGTATATCTCTTTCAATCCCCTGTTTTTCTATATGCATCTCTCCCTTGTCTATTAGACTGCTCCTTTTAGAAATATTTTGTTGTAGAAATCTTTCTATCTCGATATTGCTTCGAATATCGAAGAATATAAAGTCCTCCAAATTTAGGTCAAATCGATTAATACTTACCCATCGCCCCATACACTTAAAATTTCTCATAAGCTTAACATAGAAGAAATTTTTTAAACAAATTTTAAAATCATTCTGCTGTGTTACTTTGAGGTAATATAGGGGAACAAAAAAGGTTTCTGTGGAAAAATCAATGTTTAGCCTCCACTATTCATTTGATTTGTACGTTTTATAGATAAAAGATTTTTAAAGTACGAAAAGGTTTGTATCTTTGTGATGTTCGCCAAATTATATTCATGGTTATAAATAATGTTTATAACCACGAATAATATTTGGCAAAAATCCATGATTCTTTTTTTCGTCGCCTGGGCACCCTAACCTTACCTGGCATTTCACATAGAAAAAACTGAGATGCGCAGCCCCGTAAAAATGTTGAATTCTTTATTGCAACCTGCAGTGCAAGCGCGGTGCCAGCGACATCGACGAACCGATCCTCACTAGTAAACCCTCATTCAGCTGCGTCGCGAGTGCTGCGCCGCCGCTCAAGCGAAGCCCATAAAAACACGGTCCGCGAGACCAAGAAGTCGGATCTTCCCGGGCTTCGATCCAAGCCACATCTCCCTGGTTTCTCCCACGTGACACCAACTTGAATAAGTGCTTTCCCGCCTTTAATTTTTAATATTTTTTTTCTGTTGAACAACTCAACAGAAAAAAAATGTAGAGCGCACATTGAGTTTAGATTAAAATTATGTATTAAAAAATTATTTTATCTAAAATTATGAAACAACCCTATTCATGGGAATGTGGAAAGCATTATGGAAAAGGCGTCATCGAAAAGATTTTCTTAGGTAATTCTGTAAAAAATTGACTCTATTCGCTGACAAATAGCTAAACTCTGAATTGTTTTATGACAATTGATTAAATAATTAATATTTATTTTTTGTTGATTCCGTTAACAAATAGAGCCTATTTGCTGAAAATAGCCAAACCCTCAATTTGTATATGAAAATTGTTTAAGTAATTAATCATTCTTATACATTTGCAAAGTATTGTAGCAAAAAGTTATTGGAACGACATTTTTTGTTGATTTCGTTGAAAAATAGCCAAACTGTGGATTTGTTTATGAAAATTTTGTAAATAATTAATCATTTTTGTACATTTGTAAAGAATCTTAGGAAAGAGTTACTGGAAGGACATTCTTTGTTGATTCCGTAAAGAAATTGAGCTTGTCCAGTGAAAAATAGCCAAAATATGAATTTGTTTATGAAAATTGTTTAAATAATTAATAATTCTTATAAATTTTCAAAGCTATCCTAGCAACAGGGGAGGTCAACGCAATGGGAAGTAAGCGGCAATGGATACCCAGAGCTACCGCCGCGTACAATTGGTCTTGGAACTAAATCGTATGTGCATGTGTTAGTGCTCGTATATCTATATCTAGTTATTTTCATTTGTTTTGTAAATTTATTATTTTATTATATTTTAAAGAAAATGAAAGAGTTAATGCAATATTTGAAGAAGTGATACAAAAGACGAAAAAGTAACATTTTTTAATGACTTTTGAATCATATTTTCATAATTTTGCACAAACAACAACAGACAAAATTGCACAAGCAACTCGCTGCAGCTCGCTGCAGCTCGCTGAGAAATAAGTTTTTCGGGTTATGTGGATTTATGTGATGTTTCGCACCGCAGTTTTTAAAATTCAACCTTCCCTTGCCCCGCTCACCCGCTGACGTCCGCAGCGCGCGTAAAATTGGTCTGCGAACTAAATATAATCATAATAGTACACGGCCGTCTACTTCGCATTGCGTTGACCGCCCCTGCCTAGCAAAGAGTTATTGTAAAGAGATTGTTGGTTGATTCCGGAAACAAATTGAGCCTATACGCTGAGAAATAGCCAAACTCTAAATTTGTTTTTGAAAATTGATAAAATAAATAATTATTTTTGTAAATTTGTAACTCATCATAGAAAAGAGTCATCGGAAAAACATTCTTAGTTGACTCTGTAAACAAATTGTGCATATTCGCTGAAATATAGCCAAACTCCGAATTTGTTTATGAAAATTGTTTAAATAATTTATAATTCTTGGGAATTTCCAAAGCTTCATAGAGAAGAGCTATCGGAAAGATATTCTTAGTAAATTCTATAAAAAATTGAGCCTAATCTGTGAAAAGTAGCCAAAATTTGACTTTGTTTATGAAAATTGTTTGAATGATTAATAATAGCCTTATGCCAAATAGCATCTATGTTCAATTATTAATAATAATGAAACTTTTATCTCTCTTTTTATAGCAAAACTCTGGATTTCAATGAGCTAAACATTCCCAATCCCGAAAAGAATTTTTTTTTCATCAATTTGTTTACCACGTAATAAATAATTTTGGTAACTAGGGAGTCATCGTGGCTCAGATGGTATAGTGATTGTCCTATGTTCCAATACTGCAGCCTTGGCAGCCACGCTGGCGCGGGTTCGATTCCCAAAGCAGGAAGCGAGGCTGGACGTGCTTTCTGAAAGCTTCGCTTCTGTCCCTTGTTATAATACCCCACAAATATACTCTACAATTTATAATTAACCGTACAGTACAGTCGCTAATGACCTTGGCAGTTGATGCAAATATGAACATTCAACTAATACAAAAATTTTGTAATTATTCTCACCCACTTGAAATTATTTCTAGATAGTTTAAGCACATATGCATAACCTTCTTTGATAAATCTGAAAATCTTAAAAAATGGGTCCTTCTGAAAAGTTAAAAAAATGTAAACTTTGTAGTTAAATAAAAAATTAACCAAATTTATGATGAAAAATCCCCACACGCATATCTTTCCGAAATTGAAAAAGCTTTCATTTCAAAAATCGCTACTCAAAATTTTTTATTTTTTGAACATTTTGATCTATAAATGGACTGACAAAGCCTTCTTTTAAAAACGATCGTCAAGGAAGTTGTATGGATACCTAAATATTTCCACTTAGTACCATATTAAAGTTCCTTACAAAGCGATAAGTGTATTATGAGCAACGCTTCCACGAAGGTGATCGATTCTTATGAAAACAAAACTCTCGAGTTTAAATAATCTTGCCGTAGAGGGTGTCCCAGACTCACGTGTTTAGACTTATATAGCTGTATAAAAATAAAAAAAATAAATTGAAAATTCCTTTTCCAAAAATCAGTTGAAGTTTTAGTTTTTGAGATATAAAAAATTTAAGCTGGACCAATCAGGAGCGCCATAGAAGCAGTCGCGTGTGCGTGAGCGAAGGTCCAACGCAGTGTTATCGTAGCGAGCGCAGGGGCACCCTGTATACATCGAAAGCTTGTTATGTTTTCGATCTTTTTTTTCATAAAAAAATTAAATGGTTCAAAGGCCTTCAGCAGCATCTAAAAATGATTTTATCGAAAAAAGAAAAAAAGGTTGTAACATTTTTTGAAAAAGGAATAATTTTAGTGGGCTTCGCCTTAAAAAAAATTTAAATGGAAGAAGTTGAGATTTCGAAATATTACTATTTTGAATACTTTCAAAGTTATAGCAGCCAAAATTGCGCTCCGATTAATACAAATGGATCGCTGTATCTTACTTTTTCGATATTTTATTTTTTTATTTTTAAAAAATAATTTAATTTTTCGAATAGCTCTAGCTACCACTATAAACTGTTTTATCAAAAAAATCACAAATACATGTTGACTCCTTTGGGAAAAGATAAGAAATCAGAGAGTAAGTCTTAACATTTATTTGAATTAGGTGCAAAATGATACTCTAAATATTAGAGTTAACATTTTTTTTAATTTGTGTTTTATCGAATAATAGCCCTTGTAAGAAGAGTTTACTTTCGCTTTTTTGAATAAAAATATTCCTAACGGACTTGATATTTAAAATGTCTAGCGACAAACCTATACAATTTTTTAAATTAAAATAAAAAAAATGTGTTTTTTATGCCAAAAGACGTTGAATAGGGTGGAGGGAGCAGCAACAAAGAATGGGCTTTACATTGTCACCCTACTGGTCACATCGAGGAATAAATCGATCTCGCACACACGATGCCCAGTATAAAAATCAAGTTACAAGCTCCAGCAAAAACTACACCTAATGCTACTCAGTTTTGACGAAGTAGCACCGGTAGACAATCTATTTCACTCATTGTTGAATCAGGTGGACGTGTACTTCAACTGAAAACTGGTATGGCAACCAAACAATGGGTACATTGAAATATCATTCATTTAAAGAGCAGCCGCAAAAA
This sequence comes from Andricus kollari, assembly GCA_932074435.1. Taxonomy (NCBI): domain Eukaryota; kingdom Metazoa; phylum Arthropoda; class Insecta; order Hymenoptera; family Cynipidae; genus Andricus; species Andricus kollari. Next base: position 10,389 of record CAKNWW010266210.1, read on the forward strand.
TGGAAATGAGGAAAAATGGATGATTTATGAATAGAATGTACAGGTTTCGACACCCGTCGAGGATTCTTTGCTGCAGACGAGACAATGGTCCTTATCGGTAATTTTTATTACGATATTTCCAACTAGAGTAAATTTCTTCTCAATGTTGTTGAAATTCGACTTTGGTTTGGTTGAAAAAAAGACACCTTTTATTGCAAGGTCGAAAATAGGCCCCGGAACTCTATCTGCACGCCGCAAAAACTCTTTCTCATGGAATGGTAAAGTATGTAATTACGAGGGTCGAAGACAAAACCTCATTCTACACGCCAGAGCTTACGGAAATACTTTAAAGTATTTCTTCAGCTATGCGAGAACGGCGCAGATTACCACCGCGACCTACCTTACCGACGCACAGTGGGCTGGAATACATAATAAATGGGCAAAATTAGAAGAATGCACGTACCCAAAAGTTGGAAGATGATTCCTTTGTTTTTGTACTTGCTGATTTCAAATCTCGAATCAAAATTTCGAAAAAACAAAACTGCGAACCGGAAATGACTATTTGTGTTACTAAAATGCATCCGATTTTTGTAGAAATAGGTAAATTTACGGTTTTGAAGTGACTTATTTAAAATCTCGAATCAAAATTTATAAAAAACAAAATGGCGGACTGCAAGTAACTATTTGCATCACTAAAATGCATCCGATTTTTGTCGAAATCGGTAAATTTACGATTTGGAACTGACTTATCTAAAATCTCGAATCAAAATTTTGAAAAAACTGAATGCCGGGCGTGAAGTATTCTTTTACTACCACTTCTAGCCGCGGCGCACAGTGGGAGGAAAATGGGTTGTTGGGTTCAAAAATCCGTCTACAACGCATTTCGCAATCAAATGAGACAAACCAAAGTACAAAATGCTCGGAAAGGGTTCTACTTTAGCGCATCACTGCCAGAAAGTTGAAAAATTGCTTTTCTAATCTGCAAATTTTACACGAAAAAATTCTCCATCGAAACTTGTTGTACAACGAAGTCAATAACTGAAAAATGGATTCATTTAATCATCAATTATGTACCTGAATAGTCTGATTCATGTAATACTTCTAACCTATAGCCCCATAGTTCGATTAACATAACCTCAAAAGCTAAAAAGTGTGTAATAATGCAAAATTTTATACCCATATATTTTGTTGAGTAAATTTAAGTAAAATCTAGAACTTGATATACATCTTCAATATATAAAAAGGGAGAGCTGTGAATTCCTTATCATGAGAACTATTACTTGTGATTTGTCACAAGTGTGTGTGTGTGTGTGTGTGTGTGTGTGTGTGTGTATAGTATAGTATATAAGTATATACATACAAGTTCGCTGATCTGAATTCCCAACTGTCACCTCGACGAGCCTCGCTTTGTCCCAGTCACATTAACTTTAAGGCTATCATCTAAATTTCCGTACCAGGCTTGCCTTAGAGCACCAAATTCCAACATTTAGAATTTTCGCGTAGGATGCTCATAAACTGATCACTTATCAGTATTTTAGAGAAAAAGTTTTATAATTAAATTAAATAAGGCAGGTCTGGATATGGCAAGTTTAGATGGAACGTTTTGAACTTTTAGTACTAATTAAAAACCAAAAACTCTATATGCATAGAATTGCGATTTTACGATTGGTTCGCGCGCCCCGCGTAACAGGTACGGCGCACCAATCACAAACGTGGAATTTCTCTGAATGCTTCGCGTGCCCCGCGACGCGGGTACTGCACACCAACCACGAGCCAGGAATTTTTCCATTGGATCGCACGTCACAAATGACGCGCTCAGAGGAAAAATGTGACACAGAGAGTTTTGAGGAAAAACAGTATACAAAAAGTTCCGAGGAAAAACAGTAACCGAAAAAATGCACAGGAAAAAGGGTAAACAGAATCTCGAGGTAAAAATGTTACTCGGAAATATTCGAGGAAAAACGTTATAGAAAATGTTCAGGGATAAAATGTGATAGAGAAAGTTCCGAGGAAAA